>VMDO01013952.1:0-56307 GCA_007922755.1 Pedetes capensis | reverse complement strand
TAATAATAATAATAATAATAATAATAATAATAATTTTAAAAATAAAAAGAAATAAAAAAGAAAAATAAAATATAAAATAAAATAAAATTCCAGACCTCATGCATACACGCTCCCACATACGTATAAAAACTCTTATAGTCAGGTGCAGTGATGGACACCTGGAATCTCAGTGGCTTGGGGAATGGATGCAAGAGGATTGCAAGCCCAAGATTTGTGCAACCCAGCAAGGCCTGTCTCAAAAAGCAAAAAATATATGGGCTGGGGGCACAACGTGTTGGTCCAGTTCCCACAAAGGAAGCAGGCTCAAGACCCTGGGTTAACCCCCATTAAAAAAAAAAAAAACACTTATATGTTCTTGGAGGTGGATTCTGAACTGAGGACACCCAGTTCAACCAGGTGGAGTTGATACTGCAGGATGCAGTGCTCCCTACAGAACTCAGGGAGGCAGTATTCCCACACAATCTGCAATAACAGTCAGTCTTATTGGGTCAATATAGCAAAACGCTCCATAATAACCTGGATTTAATTGGGGCACCGAGTGCCCAAAGAGACTGTTCCACAAAATATTCTGTGTCTGTTGTATTGTTTGAGAGGCAGTGGAACCTGTGGGGTACTCCCTTTAGTTCTCCCTGTCCCACGTAGTTCGGGCGCCAATTCCCCAAATCAGAGATTTCCTCCCCAAAACCTACAGCATGGGGGGAATATGGCTGCTATCATGGAGTTTTTTATTGCAGGGCTTTCCGCCCACTTGGGAGGACCATATCCTCTTGTGGGCAGGATGCTCTCCCACCTACCCAGAGGGATTCTGAAGCAGATTTTGTCCTATGCTGTGATCGCGCTCGGAACTGCTCGGCTTGTGTCTAATTGTGCCACTAGGCTCTGCCGAAAAGGAGCACTCTGTCCACGTGGGACTCAGTTGCCTCCTCAGTTGCCTCCACAAACCCCAGATTTCTCCACAGTACACTGGGTTAACTTAGGTTCACCTCTGGTGTGTCTGGGTTCTGCGTATATGTGTGCCCATATATCTGTGGAGATCGCATCTGTACAGCTGACCTGCCACAACAGGAGGGAGGGAGCCACGTCCCAGCTCTAAACGCATGATCGCTGGCACCAGTTTCCCTGTTTGCTCTGTGGCCGCTACAGATGGCAATTCCGTGTGCCACCTCAAACTGACTCACCTGGAATTTGTAGTTTGTGTCCCGCAGGCAGGGTGAGAGTGTGCTGCCAAGGTTGCACTCCATGTTGTTTCCAGCCCCCATGGGTGCGTGTGCACGAAGTCCCCTCCAAGTCTCCGGGATTCTATCTGCCGTCTGTGTGATGGCGAAATGGCGGCCGTCCCACTGCTGACCACTGTGTAGCCAAATCCTTGATTTCAGTGTATGCCTAGTTTCATTCTCTATCTCTCAAACTAAATTATCACTGTTTCTATTTATTCAATTTGAGTTTCAAATCCCTAATCGAGGCTTCCTATTACTCTGGAACAGAACGTGTGTGTTATCTGTCCGCCATCTTGACTCCAACCAAGGGCATATCCATTTTTTGTATTTGTTAAGACTTGATTTATGTACTAAAATACAATCTATTTTGAAGAAAGTTCCATGAATATGGATGCTGTGGCTATTGGATGGAATATTCTGTAGGTGTATATTAAGGTCATTGGATCTATGGTGCATTTTAACTCTGAAGTTTCTTTATTGACTTTTTATCTAGATAATCTATCCATTGATTAAAGTGGGGCATTGAAGTCACTATTATTGTATCCAGATATATCTTTTCCTTTATAAAACTGGGTTTTTTATAAAACTGGGTGCACCAATATTCAAGTCATGTATATTAACAATTGCTATATCTTCCTGATGGATTATTCCCTTTTTTAATATGTAGTGATCTCCTTCAGCTCTTCTAACTTTTGCTTGAAGTCTATTATTTCAGATATGATTATAGCTATTTTGTGTGACTTTGGTTTCCACTTGCTTGGTATATCATTTTCTATCCTTTCAATTTCAGTTTTTGTGTGTCTTTGACATAGAGGTGTGTATCTTTCGGATGATGAACAGTTGGAGCTTGTTTTTTTAATCCAATCAGCTAGTCTGCATCTTTTGATTGTAGAAGCAAGACCATTAACATTTATGGTCATTATTGGAAATTATTTGATGATTGTTGTAATTCTGTTGTTTTTATTCCTTCTTGGTTTGAGTGCTATATGGATTATTTAATCCCTTATTCATCTGAGGAGTTTGAGGTTTACTGAGTTAAATTTGTTTGTTTCTTTCCTAACTCTCATTTTTCTCATCTATTCCTCTCATGAAATTTATTCTTTCCTGAGCTCTAGTGTTTGTAACTGTCTTTCTTCCTCCTTGATGTGTATGACTATTTTAAGTATTTTATGCAATGATGGCTTTGTTGTTGTTGTTGTTAGGTGCCGTCGAGTCGGTATCCGACTCATAGCGACCCTCTGTACAACAGGGGAAACACGATTGTCAGTGCTTCTCTGCTGTTCATAGGGTTTTCAATGGCAGATTGAGTTTTTGGAGGGGGTTGCCAGGTCCTTCTCCCAAGCCTACAGCTTCTGGTATTCCCAGGCGGTCTCCCATCCAGGTACTAACCAGGCCCGACCCTGCTTAGCTTCTGAGATCTGATGGGATCAGATGCCACAGGGCTACAGCTGCAGGCTGCAATGATGGCTTAGTGGTCATGAACTACTTTAAGTTGTGTTTATCTTGGAAGGTCTTTATTTCTCCATTGACTTAAAAAGATAACATTGCTGTATGTGGTAATCTTGTTTGGCAGTTATATAACTCTCAGATCTTGAAATATATCATTCTGTTTCCTGTTTTAGTGTTTCTCATGAGAGATCTACTGTTATTCTGATGAGTTTTCCCTTGTAAACAAGTTGACATTTTTCTCTTGCAGCTTCTAATATTACTTCTTTGTTCTATAGTCTTAGCATTTTAACTATAATATAATGTGGAAAGTTTCTTTTCTGGTCATGTCTATTTGGAGCTCTAAATGCCTCCTGTACTTGGAAGTCCTTCTCTTCCCCTAGGTTTGTAAAAATTTCTGCTATAATTATTTTAAATAGGTTTTATATGCCTTTTAGTTTGTATCTCAGTGCTGCCTTCTGCCCCATGAACTCTTAAGTTTCTTGTCTTGATCAGGTTCCAGAGTTCTTGAAAGTTGAAGTAATGACTGTTTGGGTTTTATTGTTGTTGTTTTGAGGTTTTTTTTAATATCTAAATGTAATATTTTCTCAACCTTTTCTTCAATGTCTGATGGTCTCTCTTTTGGTGGAGCTAGTCTATTGGTAATGTTTTCCACTGTGCTTTTTATTTGACTTATTTTTTTCACTTTTAACATTTGTGCTTTGTTTTACTTTTTTCCCAGAATCTCAATTTCTTTCTTGAATTTCTCATCCGTGTCATTGACTTTCCTGTCATGGTTCTGATTTCACTTACTTACTTCATTCACCTGGTCATTTGAATCCTCTTTGATGTCATTGACTTTAAAAGTTTTTAAAACTACACTTGTGAATTATTTGTCTGTTCTTCAACCATTCCAGTATTGTTAGATTCTGTTATTGAGGAGTTTTGAGCTTTTGGAGGACTCATACTGCCTTGCTTTTCCATACTTTCTATATCTTATGTTGCAATTTGTGAATCTCTTAGGATAGATATATATGGAGAATGGAAAACATTTGATGAGACACAGGAATGTACTAGGTGTCTCTAAACTGTCATTTTAAAATATATCCTGTAAGTTCCTTTTAGGTGAGAAGGATATGGCAATCCTAAAAATAATCAGCCATTGAAAACCTGACCTGATGACACTTCACAACAACAAGCAACTTTTGATGTTTTTCTGTGAATGAAGGAAGTTGACACGGGCCAGCCACTCAATAGATCTGTTCCTTTATGCCTGAAATTCTTCAGCAGAGAATTATTCAGAAAGAGCTTCATTATAGTTGCACAGGACACTGTAACCATGGCTATTGCAGACATGACTGCTAATCAGGAGGCCTTATTCTAGCCACAGTCTGCACTAGCACTGGAAATCTTTACTCTTGGACCAAGATTCAATGAATTTTAGATGACCCTGCCTATAGCTAGCTATTCTAGCTGCCTCTGGCTGCTCTGGACCTTGCAGAGACTGTCTTTAAGCAGTCTGAAGGAGGAAGATCATTCCCTTAGTTACTCAGTGAAAACTTGTAATCGATAATGGGAGAGTCTTGATAAAAAACAGAAGTAGTGCTGTGATTGATACAAGTTACAATCACTACATTTGCATGCCACACCCTACAACACACACACAAACACACACACACACACACACACAAAACCTGGCTGTATAACTAGGCTTTTCAACTCACTTTTTTATTAGTATTTTGATTATACATATTTATGGAATATAGAGTGATAATTCAGTTTATATACATAATGTTCAGCTCACTTTTGGAGCCAACCTGGAGACAGCTTCCTATGCTTCCTCCTGGCATTGCAACCTAGGCCCAAAAAAAGGCTTCTGCAAAGTGGTATTCACTTTGCCTATTTGTGATTTTTATCATAAGTAGAGTTGATCTGGTAAAACAAGAAGACAGTGGAGCAGAAGCAATAATAACAGTAATGGTAGTGGCAGTAAGTGAAGCAGCAGGGCTGTTCATGGCTTGAGGGCAAAAAAAGAGTTCTTAAAAAATGACCATGGGCAGAAGCAGTGGGGATCAGAGAAGGTAGAGACAACCAATGATGGAAGAAGTATAGAGAAGGAGAGAGAAGATAAAGAACCAAGACTGCAGAAATCAAAAGGCTGTGATATTATGAGCCCCGGTCACTGGAAGAGTTCCTGGGAGCTTCCAAGCCTTAAAAGACAATGGTACAAACACTAGCTGGTGCTGACTACTGTCACCACTAGCTATTGCCAAAAGCCAATGTTTTCATTATCTGCCAAGTGCCAGGTCACTGGCAATCAAGGCCCAGAGAAACAATCACCCAAGCTGAGCATAGTGCTATAAGTCTCTGGCTTCCAAGTCCTGAAGCCTTAAGTCTCTGTTCCTCAGACTTTAGACTATATGCCTTTGACCGTGTCAGCCCAGACTATAAGCATTTAGCACCCAAAGTCCTAGAACTACCAATTCTAGAACAGCTATTCCTTGCCTGCTGGTAATTTCCATCTGAGTAGAGCAATAAGACCGCATTTAGTACATAGGTTTTTAAAAAATGAATAAACATCCAGAGAGCTTATAAAACCACTGTTTATTGAGTTTTATAGTATATATAATACTGCTATGAAAGCATTGGCTAATTTGAATAGCAACACTAAAGCACAGCCTACTATAAATATCCTTGTAGTTTTTCTATATTTTCTACTTGAACATTTGCAAGGTACAAGTGTGTAGAACTGATGTCTTGTTAATAGCATTGTGCACATATTGTACATAATTGTGCATTGTTACATCAAGTATTTGAAGACCTTGGGACTTATTATTTAACCAGTGTTTCCAGATTCTACTAGCATATTATTAACCAGGTTCTCCACACTGCCTCAGGAAAAATGCTTGTGTACAGAAAATAAGCACTAAACTTGAAACAGTCCCATGAGGTATTTTATTTTAATAAAAACATATATTTGCATGCACACACACACACACACACACACACACACACACACATATTATACATGTGCATCCTAACTGTCCACTGAGGAATCCTAGAAACTGACCAAGACAATAGAAAAATTCCTATTTATGCAATTAATTTCCAGTAAAGTAACCCCATTTCTTAAAGAAATTGCTGGTTCCAAGACTACAGAAGGAAATGAACACAAAGAACAAGGACTTGCTGTCAGACAGCAAGGAAGCTATCAACAAAGTTCAAGAGCCAACCTGAGGAGGATACCACTGGTGAAAGATGGAAAAATTTGAGCTTTGATAAAGAAAAGAATCACAAAGATTGAAACTTATCATATAGTTTAAATTCATAAGCCTATAATAATTTTTTAAAGAACATAAGATAGAGAAGTAAATTTTTATTTTGAATAATTATAATAAAATGGGGGAAAGAACCCAGACTTGATAAGCTGTTAAGGGATTTATCCTACTTTTATGTATAAATTAAAACATGGGGTAACCAAATAATTGAGGAGGGGAAACATTTTTATAAAAGCATTCCAACTATGAAATTATAGGATTAAAATATGTCCATCTGAATTAACTTAAGGAATTGAGCATTAACAGTGGCTAACATCAAAAGAATATTAAAAATAAATGGGATGTACCTCCTGATGAAAAAAAACAGCACCACCAATAGTCTTGCCAAAGAGAACCTTGGTCTGACCATTTCTCTGGATCCAGTTGCCAGTTTGCAAGAATTACAGGGAGCAAAGCAACAAATTGCACCTTCAGTTTACTATGTAATCAGTAAACACCAGACAATGGGAGATTCCAGAAGTAAAAAAAAAAAAACACCACAAGTTTTCAAAAGATAATTTGTAAGAGAAAGATAAGAATGAAAGAGGAGCTTGCACACTAAAAGAGACTCAAAAACACACCAACTTTTTCTTTTAATTTTGTAAGACTTGACTCTTTTATCTGGGAGTGTATCTTAGAGATACAACCATAAATAAATGCAAGAAATGAGTACATAATAAGGCAATGGTTTCATTAGGGGAAGGAAGCAAACTGATTATGATGTGGAGCACAGAGGGACTTCTGAGAGGATGGTAAAGTTCTCCACCTGAGCAGTGGTTATAAGGGTCTTCACTCATTATCTGTAAGTTTCTTTTGTATTATTTTATGCATCAGTATTTTTTAGGCATTTCTTTGCAAGGGACAATCACCACAGCATTGTATAATTATTTTTGGATTTAAACAGTTAACATTCTGTTCAGTCTTCACTTTCAAAGCACTAAGTGAAGTCATTTACCAAATCAGGCAATTAGGAAATATTTATGAAGAACTCCCAGCACTGCTTTAAGCTTCTACGTGTACATTAAAATAATCTGTCTTGCCATCATTAGATAATGAGTTCTTACTCTACTAGTTCAATAATACTTATTATGTAGCTCCTTAGTGTCAAGTATTATGCCTAATATACAAAGAAAAACAAAGCAGACAGTTCCCCCATTTCAAGAAATCTACACAATCTCCATTGAGGAGTTGAGTGGTATATTAAAGCAGGTTCTTAGCAAGGTGCTAAATACACATGATCTTATTTTCACGTCCCAGTAACTAAAGTTTAAAGAGATTAAGTAACATGTCTATGAAGGGAAAAGTGGAGTCACTATTCAAAGTAGGTCAGTCTAATTCCACAATGTTGTTGTTGTTGTTAGGTGCATTGAGTAGAGTCCAATTCATAGCGATAGGGTTTTCAATGGCTGTTTCGGGATTGCCTTGGGAGTGGGTTGCCACATCCTTCTCCCATTTTGCAGTGCTGGGAATCGAACTTGGGACCTCAGAGACTGCAGAGCAGCACTATACTAACTGAGCTAAATCTCAGCCCCAAAATTATTTGTTACACATGTTGTTGTTAAGTGCCATCAAGTCAGCATCTTACTCATAGCGACCCTACATACAACAGGCGAAACACTATTGTCAGTGCTTCTCTGCTGTTCATAGGGTTTTCAATGGCAGATTAATTTTTGGGAGGGGGTTTCCAGGTCTTTCTCCCAAACCGCCTGTTGTTTACAGGCGGTCTCCCATCCAAGTATTAACCAGACCCAACCCTGCTTGGCTTCTGAGATCTGACGGGATCAGATGCCACAGGGCTACGGCTGCAGGATCAATTCCACAATAAGTGTTCTTAAATCTTTGCCAAAGCTTCTCAAACTGAAACTCTAATTTTCATGGAGAGACAGGATTATCATGGAACATTTTCCTGGAGTGATAATTATACTAAACTATAAATAATTTAAAACATGCTTGATACTGACCTGTGTTTTAGAGTGTTACACAAGACCAAACATACTTTTAAGATATAACCTAGGATGACAACAAAGGCTCTCCACTCTAGAAGGTCAGAGATTAGTCTTTCTTATTCAATGCCAGCCATGTGTGCCTCTTCCTATAATTCCCTGCTCCACCCTCTTTATAAGGATAGCTTTACTCCTCTCCAAGACCTGTCGATTCAATGATTAGTATCAGTAACAACTAGTCATTGGTAATTTATCCTAATGAAGTCTTTGATGATTCAGTTTCCAGATTTCTTGTAATAGGAGGCCTGAGAAAATGAGTAAGATTCACTCTAGTGAATCTTTACACCATTCTAATGATGATGAAGTAAAGTGCTTGAAGGAAAGTTAATTTTTAAATGGAATCTGATGGTTAGAATGTGGTGGGGTAAACTAACCAAAATGAGCTATGAGATTGTCTAAAATGAGGTGAGATTCCATTGTTCACTCCAGTAGCAGATTGTGAGGCCTTGGATAAATCCAATGTATGTGGCCCAAAGACATTCATAAGTAGTAATGCAAAGTAAGACCATAAGCAACACAATAGTATTATAAGTACCAAAACCCTTTTGGAAGAAAGAAGCTAGACACATTTACCTGGTTCTTTCTGTAGACTCTTTCAGGTACACAATTACAATTCTTCGGGGTTGAGCTCCAAAAGTTGTGGTGGGTGGGGTGGGGGAATGAGCCATGAGTCACCAACACAAGAACAGCCATCCAAAGAAAGTTCTTTGCCAGGAGTGAGCAAATCATTGACTGGGAAGTGACGCAGAAGGTTCAAGAGCCAAATGAGTTTAATTGAGCTACAGATCAAACTGGAAAAGCCAAGCAGACAGAAAATTGAAGAAACAGATTAGAGGTCAAAACTGGGCAGTGAGAGATGAGATCAAGATACAAGAAATTTAGGGCCAAGATAGAAATGGACTTTAACACAGCCCAGCAGAACGATGCCAAACAATAGGCAAGAACGTCTAGTACCTTTAGAACCTAAAAAAATACTGTTATATAATGTAGCTTTTATTTGCACACTAACAGAAGTCCTAAATTTTTAATAAGCATGTCTAATGGAAAAGATTCATTCTTTTTTGAGAAGTCAAAGAAAATAAAAACAAAATTAACATAGTAGTATGAATGAAAACACAACCTTGAAGGTCAAATTTTACCATATGATGAATTACCCTCTGTCCTACATTATTCTATATATCCAGGGATAAACAGTACACCATTAAATATTAAGTAAATATATCAAAAGGCAATAAATTCAAAATAGTCGCTTCTCTGAGAAAGTAAGTTTGATTAGTTTGTTGATTCATTGGTTGGTTGGTTGGTTAATTTTAATTTCTGAGTGTTGATGCTGCCTCCCACATAGTGGGCTCTCAATATACATTTGACAAATAAAAGACAATTTTGTATATCTGGCCAATATATCATTCTTTTGTCAGGATTCCTCAGTGAAATTTCAATCTTTTTCAAACCTGGAATTTGTTCAAAATTATAAGTAAATTTTCACTCTGAAATTTCCATATAAATATAGGCGAGGCAGAAAAATTCTATTCCACTAAGTTTGTTTCTGAAATGATTCAAGCCAAAAAGAAGTGGTTTATATGGATCTTCTTTAGACTCCAATCTTTAACAATGTCTCATTCCAGTGTCACATACATCTGCAATGTTTGCACTATATATAGAGATTCCCACTTCAGAACCTCTCACTCTGTTACTTCTGAATGTAAACAAGTAGAATTGTAGAATTAATACTTACAATTGGACTATAGTTATTAGAAAGCTGCTGACTTGTAATTTATACTTCATTTCAGAACATTCATAGTCAGTGAACACACTAAATGAAAATGATTTCACACTTCACTGGCTGCATGGCTTGTTTTTAATAGATTATAATAACACCAGAGAGCAATAGCTGAGTAAACTAAGAGGCGCATGAATGGCTTCTGCTTGTAAATGAACACATTTTATAACCAATGTAGACCTTATAGAGAAAACTTCCTTGCTGGTCAGGGATAGCTCTTTTGAGAAGGCAAGGACTATTAAAACTGAATTATTTTTTCAGTCAGCTTTTCTGTATGTCTTCCCCAAAACTATATCATCTTTTTTTTCATAATCACTCATAATAAGAAAAGTTACTGTGGGAGATATAGATCTGGAAAGAGTTAGAAAAGTTATTCTCATGGCAGGCCTTTGTTTATGTTTGAGAAAGAGTAAGTTCTAAGGATACTTGTGGAGAAACTTTACCCTTAGCCATCAATCAGAAAGCAGCATGCTGAGAATTCTCACTTCCAGCCAGCAAGGATTAACAGAGACCACTGCACTCTCTCATTTTAAACAACTAGAAGACCAAACAAAACATGGGAAAAAGTAGTTTTCAGACATTGTGCTACAGGCAGCTTGAAACTTGATCTTTGGGAAAATAAAAATAAATGAGGTGAGTCCTACTTACTGCCTAGAGGAATTTCTAGGTACAGCACAGAGAGAGAATAACCAAAGATCAGTCATATTGCCAGGTTGAAGAAGAAAAGATCAAAGTACAGGGAAGACAAGGAAGCTAGATGTGTGAGAAAGAATGCCAAAGAGGAGAGAAGTATGTAGAGAGAGTGCAAAGGGAATCCCCTAGTCTTCACAGTTATAATATGACAAGCTCGGCATGCATGAGATAAAACTTCTCCAGGCCAGGCAAAAAACCACTAGACCAAACAATTCTCTGAACTCACACAGGGCTGGGAGTATTTTATGTTCCCACCAGCCAGAATGAAAGAATATCCAAACACCCAGGATACTGGGAAGAGCCCTCAGAAAATATCTCCTTAGTAGTGAGACTAAATTGTTGTTGTTGTTAGGTGCCGTCAAATCAGTATCCAACTCACAGCGACCCTATGTACAACAGGGGAAACACTATTGTCAGTGCTTCTCTGCTGTTCATAGGGTTTTCAATGGCAGATTGATTTTTGGGAGTGAGTTGCCAGGTCCATCTCCCAAGCCTGCAGCTCCTGGTGTTCCCAGGCAGTCTCCCATCCAAGTACTAACCAGGCTGGACCCTGCTTAGCTTCTGAGATCTGACGGGATTGGATGCCACAGGGCTATGACTGCAGGCACGAGATTAAATTAGCCCTAGACTAAATACTGCTCAGGGTCTGCCCTAAGGAATCTTAAAACAAGCCTCAGAAGGATCAGACTGATTCCAAGCAACTCAACTGCATACCACAACAAAGCCCAACACCTTTTAAAGAAATATGACAAACTCAAACTCTGGCACCAACAGCATAAAGTCTGGTACCCAATCAAAAATAACCAGTAGTATATGACCCACAGCCATGACAAAAATGTCAAACAATAGAAATGCATCCAGAAATCATAGAGATGATGGGATTAGCATAAATTTAAATTGCTACTAAGCTACTATTCAAACTATGACTCACATATGCAGGAAGGAGAGAAAAATATGAGCAGGAAGATTATAAAAAATGGGAGATTTTTTTAAAGACAAAAATGAGACTGCTAGAGATGATAATGGGGCTGAGGTTTTGCTCAGTTGGTAAAGGGCCACTCTGCACTCTCTGAGGCCCCAGGTTCAATTCCCAGCACCACAAAAATGGAAAATGAATCTGGCAACCCACTTTCAAAACAATCAGCCATTGAAAACCCTATGAATATCACAGAAGCACTGACATAGTGCTGGGCTTGGTACAGTATCAGGAAGTCTTTCATTCTGTTGTAAATAGGGCTGCTATGAATCAGACTGGATTCAACAGCACCTTCAACACGAGATGAAAATATTGAGGGTCAAGCTGTTTCAAGGAAATTTGTTGTGAGGCAAAATTCACAAAAACCTGATGCCACCCATTAACCAGTGCAGCTACCACATTCTATGATCAAACAAGATAATGATCTTCATTCTAACAGAAATGTTTCCTGAAATCTCTTAGGACACATTCTCAATAGACAGAATTGGTGAAACTCTTGCAACTTAAGCCATCTAATCTTTTTCACCAACGAAAAGCATCTTCTCTATTCATGTAGGTTTCAGGAGTCATTTTTGATGGAGTGAAGAGAAGACACAAACTAATAAAATATTTACCCATGTGCAATGAGCTCAGCAATGACTATATCTACCGGCATCCTTTCCAGTCTTTTTCTTGCTTGGTTTCTCTGTGGAATATGCTACTGATGGCCATTTCTTCCTTGAAACACTTTTCTTTTTTGGACTTTCATCATCATTTCTCTTGCTGTGTCATTCTTTTCTAACCCTTCCCTCTCACTCTCTTTTGCTTATGTCCAGGGAGATACCTTAAGTGAAGAAAGCTTAAACAACAGGGACCCTATCCATGCATTCCTATAGTGTATCATTTGTAACAAAATGTTAGAATTTTATCAAAGAAATATGTGAAGGATGATAATGGGTTTTCACACTGTAAAAGATGTGCTTCCCTTGGTCCTTGTTATGATGTCAACATATTATACATCTGAGGGAGGAAAAAACAAAAACAAAAGGAAATGAAAATGGAAAAGAGAAAAAATGAAAAAAGTAAGGTATGTTCTCTACATTTTGGAACCCAGTCAAGGAAACATTGGACATACCATACGTTCTCAAATCTAATCTGCACTCTTTCAACAGTTTTAGAGAGCTAAAATAATCAGATACAGATTAGAATTGCATGCATATTAGATTTGTGGTTGAGAGCTGGTTTGGGGGAAAATTATAGAAGCACTGTAAATATCGTAAGAACGGTACAATGCAATAGCCCAGATTAGATTCAGATGTGGATTAGATTCGAGGACATATGGTATATATACTGGAGATTTAAAGGGACTTATTTATATGGTCTTAAGTCACTTCCACATATCAGCAAGTATTGTTGGTCATCACAGAGCTGTAACACTCCTCTGACCCATCCTGGCAGCCCACCAAACATCATGACACTCAGATGCAGGACCAGAAGCCACATTGTGAGCGTGTCCAAAACTCCCAGCACCAGAAATACATGAAGAGAAGGAAGAAAAAATAAGATTTGAAAGGTACACTGTCAAAATCTACTTTGTGGAACATTCTTGTAAGCATTGTTGTGTGAAAAATTTATTATAACTTCTGCCCTCGTAAGATACAAATCAGTCATACTACTATAAACATCAAAATGTCTGCATCTTATGCTTTGTGTTTTATGTATCTCAAACTATAAGTTCCCATTTTAGCATAATGGATATATCCTGCTCTGACCTAGTGTAATAGTTAAAGTTTGGCAACATAGGTTGCAACTTAAGCCATAGGTTGGCAACATGGCTGGCACAACTGGTATGCTTAGTGTGCCAAGATCAGGAGTTTAGGATGTTATGGCTAACATGATAAAGACAGGTCTAGAACAATGAACCTAGCCAGAGAAGACCATGTGATTAGTAGGATCTAGAGATGACTAGATTGGCTTAGATTTGTTAAAAGCTTAGTCATCAGCTTGGCACAATTGAAAGGTGGTGGACCTAAACATGGGGCCCAGTGGGAGGGTTGAGGTCATTGCGGGCATGCTGTCAAGGTGGATTTTGGAATTCTACTCCATTCCTTTCTTTTTCATTCCTTGTTGCTGTGATGTGAGAAGCTTGTTCCATGTGCTTCTTACTATTATATGCTGCCTCTACACAGGCCCCAAAGCAATAGGATCAATAGGACATGGAGTAAAACCTCCAAATATGTGAGCCAAAATACACCTCTCTTCTTCTACGTCAATTGTTAAGTAAGGAGCCAAAATTCCCATAAACTCAATAGACCTTTATTGGGAGAAGCTGCCAGGACTGTCTCTAGCAAAAGGAGAGAGCAGTCTCTAGGGGAGGAAGGGGTGAGGCTTTTATGGGCTCTAGACTAGAGGGAGAAGGGGTGATTGACATGAGGCATCCAAGATAGGTAGGAAGTGGGTGTGCAGAGGATCCTGATAGGCTGAAAGAGTTGCCCTGCAAGCCAGATTTTTGAGTCAAATTTTGGTGGACTTTTTGGCAGGCTTTTGAGGACAAGGGATATTGGGTAGAAAAAGGCACCGCCTTATAGAGAGGAGCCATCTTATGACAGGTCCTGCATTATCAGCAGGAAAACAAGGATCCTGGTCCCCCGGTAACCAGGATGAGGTACCTGGCCTCCAGGAGTGCAAAGCCCTGCCACCACCACTGTGGGACACATGCACGGAGCCACGTTCTGGGAGGCACCAGAGGCTCCAGCCCGGTGCATGCCTAGGGCTCTGTGGGGCGGGGTGGTTCTCTCAAAAGGGAGGAGAAGCCCCAAGCCCACCTAACATTGATTATCTGAGGTATTTTGCTACAGTAGGGGAAAGCTGACTAACCCAAAAAACCATAGGTAGCCCTATTGAGCTTATAACCTACATGGATCACTCCCTGAACAAAGTTGCATTCATAAAGTATACTCCCATAGCTACAAATTAGCTTAAAGAAATTCCATTCTTTACTTACATCTTCTGAATGACATTAATGTAATCTGATTCACAATGCACAATGACATTTCCTATATCCCTTTCTTCTTGATCCCCTGATTACTCACATATGTCTTACACACAAGGAAAAAGGCTCAAAACTATAAAATGATGGAAGGATCCAGGTTTCTGGACAGAGAATCCCAGGCTGGAGTTGAATTGGTAGCAATCGATTTCTGGCCTGCCAGTTAGGACCTGTGATAAGTCAGCTAAGTGCTCTGAGACCCCCTTCCTGGAGAAGGGAGGAGGTTATCTAGATGACTGTTTTGTTGTTAATACCATATTTTTAATTGAGAGAGGGGCCATGCAACAGGCTCAGGAAAACACCAGCAAACATCATTTTGATACAGGTCTGAAGTCATAAGCCTCAGGGTCAGTGGAGTCACAAGTTCCCCTTTCTTACGGTCTCATGGGCTACAGCAGAACTGGGTATACTAAGGTACACAACATCTGCCTTTTTATGGGAGCAGCATGTTGTTGTTGTTGTTGTTGGATACCAACTCAACGGCACCTGACTGATAGCGACCTTCATAGGGTTTTCAATGGCTGACTGTTTCGGGATTGCTTTGGGAATGGATTGCCAGGTCCTTCTCCCATTTTTGCGGTGCCGGGAATTGAACTTGGGACCTCAGAGACTGCAGTGCAGCACTCTACCAACTGAGCTAAATCCCAGCCCATGGGAGCAGCATGAGCATATCCTTAATAAGGGAAATGAATACCTGGGCTCAGGCACAAGGCAATGTAAGCATAGGTGCAATTGCTTAGGAGCAAGTGGGAAAACAGCTGCCCAGAACTTGGAAACCTAGGAGGACAGGGTCTGAAGAAAGCAGAAGTCAGAAACAATCATCGTCTCTGAGCGAAGAGTGTGCTCCTGACCCAACTAATTTAGTCACACAGCTCTGAGTCTTTGTCTAAAGCCACCCAGAGGCTAATCATACTGTTTGTCTCCACAATAGACTGTGAAAATCATGTGTAGTCTATAAACATTTGCAAATGTCATCATTGATGATTTATATTGACTTTCTTGCCCTACATTTAAAACTGGTCCTTGGGAATAGCCACAAAGGATACAAAACAAGATAAATGGAGATACAAATATACCTTCTCACTCACAAATTCTGTTCTCTCTACTCTCATATTTAGAACTTTGATAATATCAAGCTTATATCAATGATTTCTAACTTTTTTCAGTTTATTATCCTCTGTGAGAAAGAGGCACTCTATTTACCCCCAACGTTCGAGAAGTTGATACCTGTGTATGCACACCAAAATAAAGTATATAATTTCAAGGAATTTGAAGTAGACCCCAAGTTTAAATCCTATGAGGAAGTTTACTAGCTCCCTTCCTCCAGGGGAAAACTGGCTTTTAAAAGAGTCAGCTAATTCTCTTACTATAGTAAATTAATTAGCAAAACTATGAGCATGCATCATTTAACTCCAAATACAATGCTTTTCTTGTGGCCCACACAGTGCTGGCTCAGTTCACCACAAACATACATCCATCTATAGATTGTTAAAGCACCTGGGAAGTGAAGCAATGGAGCCCAAAGTGTGTAGGAATCACTTGTGGACATCCACGCTGCACCTTTCACTTCCTATGAGGGCACAACTACACAAATGAATTCAACAAATATTTAAGTCCCTCCCATGTGTCTTATCCTTCAAGAACAAGAAGCTAAAATATGAATGGTCACTACAAGCATGAAGCTTGTGATCTAGTTCACCATCTCTCCTTTAAAAAGCAGCAACCTTCTGGAATGATCATTCCTTTGTATAGCACTCTACATATAATAAAATGTAGAAAATATTCACCACCCCATTTGCTATTCAGATATACATATATTCCTATGTATGTGTATGTGTAATATACACATATATGAACAAATATATGTACATATCTAGAGAGAATAAGCTTTGAGGTGGTTTATTAGCATATATATTTTAAATTAAGAGATAATATTGTTAATTAATGGTAAAAATGTGAATGACAGATTGGTTAGTTTTTTTTTTTAATTCAAGTAAACTAATTGGCTTGACATCATTGAAAAAAATAATTTTAAAATATTTTGAAGCTGGGCATCATGATGCATGCAGTAATCCCAGCAACCCAGGCAGCTGCAGCAGGAGGATAACAAGTTCAAGGCCAGAAACAGCCTGTGTAATTTAGGGAGCCCCTGTCTCAAAATCTATAAAAAGAGGGAGCTGAGTGTACAACTCAGTGGCAGAACACTTGCATAGCATGCACAAGACCTTATGTTTGACCTCCCAGTACAGTACAGAGAGGAAAAATAGACATATATATATATATATATATATCATCCTTCAGGATAATAGACTTTAAAAATGTATCATTCAATAACTAAGCTATCATGTTCACACTATTCAATATTATTGACTTGGGGATGATATAGAAGGAAAATAGCATGATAAAAAGTGGTAATAGCATTCCATGGCCCAGTGGGAACCATTTTGGAATTAAAGAAGTTATGCTAGCTCAATACATTCAGTTTCTTCTTGAGTTGGTCAGGTAAGACTAGGTTGCTGCAGTAACAAAAAATTCCCAAATTTCAGAGACTGAAAACAACTAAAATTCACTTCTCGTTCAAGCAGAGTGCATCATTGGTCCAGGACAGCTGTCTTCCATATGTTGGCTAGACATTCTGACTGCCTCAGTTTAATGGCATCCACATCTCAGCATGAACCTACACCACTGCCAAATGAAAGAAAAGGAGCTGAGAACACACACCCAATTCTACTCTTTCCATCGGGATGTCCCTTCTCCTCATGTTTCATTGGTAATAGCAGGTCACATGACCATACCAGCATCACTGGAACAGAAGGCTATCCCTCCCACATGGCCAGAGGGAAAGGATAAGAACCAGATACCAGAAGTGAGGTCTACCATGGGTATCTTCAAATTTAATCCAACAACATGATTCGACAAATAGTTGACAAACAAAAAGTTTAACTGAAACTACTTTTCTTTATTTCATTTAAGAAAGAATGATGATATATCAGCTTTGCTTAATTGTAACTTTTAGTATATGTTATGTTAGATAACTATCCATGACAGGAATGAAATATTTTAGCTATTTTGAAAGTTTTCATTAGGTTAAAGCTATATTGAAGAAA
Source organism: Pedetes capensis (assembly GCA_007922755.1). Taxonomy (NCBI): domain Eukaryota; kingdom Metazoa; phylum Chordata; class Mammalia; order Rodentia; family Pedetidae; genus Pedetes; species Pedetes capensis. The sequence continues at coordinate 38,761 of VMDO01013952.1, read as the reverse complement.
TTACCACTTCATATTCATTCTGAATGCATCATACAAATTCACACAATATGTGCTCAGAGTCACAGCCCAGGAGTCACATTTGGGCATCAGTTCTCCACCTGGTTTCCAGGTCTAATTTTATCCCCAAAAGCCAAGCAATTGAATTAACCTTTGGGACTGCTATTTTAGTAAACCAGGAGCAATAGGTCTTCTGTGTTGACATGATAAATAATAAAAATGAAAATGCTATTAAATCTCTAAATCAAAATAATATATTAAAATACACATAATTTGAAAAATTATACTCTGCAACAAAAAATAATCTACTCTAGAATCTAAGTTTTGACTAATCATTCATTAGTCAAAATATATTATTTATCCCTTATAATATCCTGACATGAAGAATAGAGATTTGGTAGGGTTTTGACACTGTTTAATTGTTGCTTATTTCCTCATCCTATCTCTCACTGGACACATCCTCTAGAGTTCTTAAATAACCCTAATGAGTAGCATTTATGCAATACCTTCTATGACCTCACTCTCATTTTTGGCTCCCAGGAAAATGTGTGAGGGGGTCCAAAGTGAAAAATTACTCAAATTAAACCCATCTGCTGATACTAACATAATAGAGCTAACTTGGATGTAAAAGGGAAAAACAATCAGGGTTTTACGTAATCATCTTGTTCTAGAAATAGGAAGGGCATGTGTTCCTGTTAACTGAACTATTTGGCTTTGCATTTAATGTCTACATTATGTGGATTGTCTAGTTATGTTAAAATCTCATTTTAAGACTAAATATTTATCTAATGTATTTCTCTAAAGTCACTACTTTAATAACAGATTCAAAAGGAAGAAAAGGAGAAGGAGAAAGGAAAAAAGGAGAGGGAAAAAGAAAGAAAATTAAGAAAGAAAAAGACAGGAAGAGGAAGAAAAATAATTTTGTATGTGGTGAGTGATCAATCCAACAGGTAAACTCCCATTTAAAGTGTATGTACTTGTAATCTTAAGATTAGATATATGTAGAAATTTATTTTCTAGGCAATAGAATTAAAAATCCTTTCCTCTTAGTAAAGAACTAATAAAACATGCCAAAGAAAAAGGCCAAGCCAACAGATAACCTTGTAAATCTTTGGAATCATTTATTACTAATTTTATTTAACCTAAGAAAGTAATTTCCGTCCATAAAATGCCCTTTTCCCCTTTGTCCATTTTTTTTCCTCTGATTGAACAGTATAAAGTACCAAAATTAATTTTCCTTTCTGGCACAGTCTTTCTAGTCTCATTGGCTCTTACCAAATGTAAGAACCAACCAAAGTGTGCTTCTGAACAGTGTTTTCAGTTAACCTCATAAGAAAGTTCATTCTGTATCAAACCAAAGAAATCAAATCTCTAAAGTGGCATTACATAATTGTTCAAAGTTTCATTGGGAGACAGCACCTTAAAAGCTTAAGAAAAATAAACACTATATTTAAAAAAAATAGTAACACAAAGTCCAGACTGAACTTGGAATTCTGAAAAAGTAATGGAACATCTCATAAACGTGTTTTTAATTTTGGTCAGAGTACAATAGCATCTTTTTAATGAGGCATATTTTCTCTGTAACATATATGTGGAAACTCAGTTTTGTGAAATACTCTGATTAATCCGTTTTTTTCCCCTTAGCATTTTTTTGTAAATGAAGGAAATACTACACATGTCTACATACATATTGAGCAGCCAAAAATTTGTTCTGGCCCTGCAAGATATCAGTATGTTTTAAATTAACAAAGTTGGCATAAGACAGTGAACATATGGAACATACTGAATCCCTGTGACCTAACAAATTAATAAAACTTGTCCTGTGGCTATGGAAGTTTGAGTCAGTCTGCAGATCCAGAAATACACCAGTGTTATCAAATGTGGTCACTAAATGCAGCTTTTACAATCAAACAAAGCCATGAAAAATAAACCAGAAGGAAGCCAGTTTGGAACTTGAACATAAGTTGTAGCCTCCCAGCACGAAGGTAGTAGTTGGAGGCACACTCTATATGCGTCATATGACAGTGCAGTTAAATGGAGCACTAAAGCTATCATGAGGTGCAGATCATCGCTGGTCAGTACATAAAATCTGATCGTGAAAGAAGCACCACTTTGAACTTCATAGAAGTTAAAATGACTTGGTTGTTGTCCCATTTGCTTTGTGTTTTAAATCTCTTTAGATTGACTTCTCTCTTATTCTCTCTTATTGAGGAACAAGGGTGTGGCTTACTCAAACATAATAAACATAATTTGAAGTTGACTTGGAAAAGTTTTTTCTCCTTCAAAGTGATCTTCCCTCTAGCATTTTGCTGATGCCCTAAACTCCATTAGTAGTTATTAGTTTATGATAAATGAAGCCTTCCCCCTCAGGATCACCTCAAATGTCAATTGCTATTTTTTCTTAAATGTATCAGACTGTGCTCTAACTAATGAATTGATAGTTGGTTTGTCTTATGGATTGAATCTAATATGTCCCCCAAAGGTCATAGGCTTCAACACTAGATCTCCAGCTGGTGGTGCTATCCTGGCACACGAACTTTAGGAGATGGGACACAGCTAATGGAAATAGTTAAGGAGCAGCAGGCTTAGAGGTTTCACCTAGGCCTTCAGTTGTGGTTGTTCTCACCTGTTCCTGATCCATCATGAGGTGAAGTCTCTGCCACAGGCCAGCCAAGCCACCATGTCTCCCTGCAACCATGCACTGAAACCCACTGAACTAGAAGCCTAAATAAATGTTTCCTCTCACACATTATTTCTGTCAGGTAATTTGCCACAGCAACACACAAGCTAACACAGTTAGCTAACCCAAACACGGTTTCATTCTGTGCATAGGGATGAGCACATGATGACTTATGGGCCAGAGCCATATTGGGATCAGCCACACTCATGCCTGTACATATTGCCTGGGGCTCCTTCTGTGCAACAATGGCCACGTGAAGTGGAGGAGTGGACACAGAGACAATACACAGCATGAAAACTAAAATATTTATCATGTGGCCATTCACAGTTAAAGTTGATCAACTCCTAATCTACAGCAAAGGGATGCTGAGGCACCTAGAAGAGAGGGAAGAAGAAGGAGATAGATAACATGGGGTTATAGTGCTTTACATTTGGGGAGCACCCTACCTTTTTGTTTAGTTTTTTATAACTAACCCTCACAATATAATCTGTAGCAATAGATATGACAAACTGTCACCTGTGTATGCTCAAGACATTATCTGTGGCTGCATACATTCAGTCACTCAGCAAATAATGTATGAAGGCTTACTATGTGAAAGGGACTGCAACAGGGAATGTGGAAAGAGCCAGAAAAAAAAAAAGGAACAAAGCTCTACTCTGATAGATCTCAAAGAGCTTTCACTGTAGTGTTGGGAGACAAAAAATATAATTATACAAATAATTAAAGAATGATGTGTTAGTATAAATGAACGCCTGCAGTGGTAGCCCTGTGGCATCCAATCCCGTCAGATCTCGGAAGCTAAGCAGGGTCGGGCCTGGTTAGTACCTGGATGGGAGACCACCTGGGAATACCAGAAGCTGTAGGCTTGGGAGAAGGACCTGGCAACCCCCTCCCAAAAGTCAATCTGCCATTGAAAACCCTATGAACAGCGGAGAAGCACTGACAATAGTGTTTCCCCTGTTGTACAGAGGGTCGCTATGAGTCGGATACCGACTCGACTGCACCTAACAACAACAACAACATAAATGAACAGTAGAAGGGTACAGTTTTACAGAGCGGTCATAGAAGATCTCCCTGCTTCTGAGACATTTCAGCAGAGACCCACAGGAAGTGGAGTGAAACTGTGGGTAATACAAGGGAACTACAAAGGCCCTGAGGTGTTAACCAATTTGGCAGGTCCCAAGAAGTCACTGAACAGCAGAGAAGCACTGTCAAATATAGTGCTGGAAAATGAGCCCCACAGGCAGGAAGTCATTCAAGAAATGACTGAGGAAGAGTTGCCTCCTCGAAGTAGGGTCAACCTTAATGACAGGATTAGAGTAAAGCCCCAGAGACCTCCTTTTGCTAATGTGGCACTACTCAAAATGAAAAGAAACATAGTGTCTACAACAAGGGGCTCAAACATAAAAAGATCATGTGCATGGCACAGTGTTGGGTAGTGTTCCGTTCTACTCAGGATCACTGTGAGTTGGATCTGACTTGTTGGTACCTAACAACAACCTAATAACAACAAAAAGCCACTGTGGTTGGAAGACTGTGAGGAAAGAGACTCGTGGCAAGTCAGACATCAGAGGGGGAAGCAGAGCAGCATCACTTAAGGCCCAGAAGGCCACATTAGGAACTTAGATTTTGCCTGAGCTATGAAGAATTTTAAGGGAAAGAGAAGAAAGAATCTCACTTGCATTCAGAGTAATCCCTCTGCTTGCTGTGTGAAGACCACGGGGAGACCAGAGAGAACATATTCACAGAGGAAACCAATTTCTATGAAAACAAACAATGACAAAAAACTTCTCTTACACACTAGACTCTTTCCCCTTTGGGAAAACACCTTCATGAACTTGTCTGCCCACTTTGGACAAACCCTAGTAAGGAACAGTTTAAATCTTGTGACTATCAAACTCATAGTAACCCTGTATACAACAGGCAAAATAATCCCAACACTGTGCCATGCCCAGCATTATGTCAGTGCTTCTCAGCTATTCACAAGATTTTCAATGGCTGATTGTTTCAGGAGTGGGCTGCCACGTCCTTCTCCCAAGCCTATAGCACCTAGTGTTCCAAAGCAGTCTTCCATCCAAGTACTAATTAGACCCAATCCTGCTTAGGTTCCAGCATCTGACTAGATCAAATGTCAGAATGGTACGACTGCAGGCTTAAATGGAGAAGGTTTTAAATAGTGTTTGTAATATGTTGACCAAAAGCAGTTAACATTCCCTTGTGTGTTGGTGGCTCTTCATTGCTGTGACAAAACACCTGAGAAAGCACCATAAGGGGAAAGATTTGTTCTGATGCACAGTTTCAGAAGTTCCGTCCATCATGGCAGCAGGCTATGGCAGAGCACAGGTGCTCACTTTGTGGCAGTCAGCAGACAGAGTGAGCAAGGGTCCAGAGACAGCATCTGCCCCATTGAGAGCACTCTCTCCCAGTGACCCACTTTCTCCAACAAGGCCCCCCCGCCTAACAGTCCAGTCAGCTATGAATTCCTCAGTGGGTAAATCCATTCATGAGGTTACTTCCCTGGTGACCCAATCACCTCTCAACAGTTCCACTAGCTGGGGACCAAGCCTTCAGAATGAGCCTTTTGAGGGTACCCTTCCTATCCAAACCATAATATCCTACAAGGGGGTGAATATAAACATTTGAGTTACTCTAATGTGAGATAAAGAAGGAAGATGCTAGGAGGCAGAAGCAATCTGAGCCACAGAGCTGCTGATCCAAGGAAACACCAGTTGGTTGAGACTTGGAGAGAGGGCAGAGAATTTTAACATAATGATGTCGAACATTCAATTTTTAAGCTGTTTACTTCTCTTATTCTGATATGTAACAATCCCACACACACTCGCCACTACCCTCCATTCATGAACTGTATCTGCAACACTTGATTATTTGATGCTAGTGATTGTTTTGCTTGCAGTTGTACCACTATGGTGTCTGATCCTGTCAGAGGGCATGAATGGATTTCCCACTGAGGAATTCATAGCCAACCAGACTATTAGGCTGGGGGGCCTCATTGGAAGAAGCAGATCACTGGGAGAGAGTGCCCTCGATGGGGCAGATGCTGTCTCTGGACCCTTGTTCACTCTATCTGCTGGCTGCCACAAAGTGAGCACCTGTGCTCTGCCATGGCCTACTGCCATGATGGACAGAACTTCTGAGACTGTGCATCAGAACAAAACTTTCCCCTTATGGTGCTTTCTCAGGTATTTTATCACAGCAATGAAGAGCCACCAACACACAAGGGAATGTTAACTGCTTTTGGTCAATATATTACAAACACTAATTAAAGCCTTCTCCACTTAAGCCTGCATTCATACTACCCTGGCATCTGATCCCGTCAGATCCTGGAAGCTGAGCAGGGTCAGGCCTGTTTAGAACTTGGATGGGAGACCACCTGGGAATATCAGGTGCTATGTGCTTAGAAGAATGACCCTGCCATCCAATCCCAAAATAATCCACCATTGAAAACCCTGTGAATAGCAGAGAAGCACTGACATAGTACCAGGCATGGCACAGTGTTAGGGAGTGTTTCATTCTGTTGTACTTGGGGTCACAATGAGTCAGACCCAACTTGATGGTACCTAACAATAACAACAACAGTGATTGTCTTAGAATATATTAAAAGAGAAGTGGGAGAAAAGCAGGCTTCTTCATAACCTGCACTAGAATAAACCTACACTCTTCCATTCTCCCCACCAAAAAATGGGAATTACTCAAATGAAAAGACGCAACAACATGCTCACACTGTATGGGTTAGGATATCAAGATATTTCATTTAGATGTTTTTAAGGGCCACTCTAGAATGGTAGGGGATTTGTGGTCCATCATGCAAGCAACCAAAATTAGGATGGCATATGCAAGCACAAATTAAGGAAATCAGGCATTAATAACACAGATGACCTTCCACATAGGTTAGATCATACAGCTGGTTCCCTGGCAGACCTGGAGTCCAGGACAGGCATGGTGGTGAATGCTTGTAATTATAGCACAAGGAGGCAGAGGCAGGAGGATTTCAAGTTCAAGCCCAGGGAGAAATTGTCTCAAAAAAAAGGGAAGGAGGGAGGGCGGGAGGGAGGAAAGGAAGGAAGGAAGGAAGGAGAAATAAAGAAAGGAAGAGAAAGGAAAGGAAGGAAAGGAAAGAAGGAAGGAAGAAAGGAAGGAGAGGAGAGGAGAGGAAAGGATAGAGCTGGAGTCCAAGCTCAGTCTTCTAACTCCAGGTTAAGTCCACTCTACTACAGCTGCCCTGCCAATGACTTTCCCCAAACCCAGCTGTGCTGATGGTGTATTGAGCCAGATGTTTCTAAAGACTTAAGTCACTTCCTGAGAAAAATTACTCATATAAGAAATCAAGCTAGCAAGTATTGCAAACAACTCTGAAACTCTAATTTAAAGAGCAAGTATGCCTCCCTGAAGGACATTCTCTAAAACAAATAAACATTTTGAGTTTAAATCTCGTTTAGCAGATGCATGAACACTTTCAGTTCATTGATCCAGAAATGACAGGAAATGAAAAGTTCAACTAACCAAAAAGGGGTCTCAAAAGGACTCATATAAGGTCAGAGCTGCACAGGACTCTTCAGCCTTCCCCCACCACAGTTAGCCCCCCACTAGAGACATGCTCCCAGGAATGGCAACCACATATACCTACCACCTCTGGAGTACCAAGCCTGAGGTATAGTAAAATGCTCAGAAAGGACGTATAATTACACATATTCACTAGGAGAGGTCTTTATCAACCATAGTGTTCAAGAGGCACTAATAAAATTCTGTACATTTTTTAAAGTTTTTATTTATAGAATCATCCATTACTAACATTTTAGGTACATGAATGAAAATAATCAACTTTTAACTGGCTTAATATTAGAACTTGTAAAAGTTATTTAGCCTCTCTGATCCTATTACCAATAAAATGAGGACTACAATACTCACCTTATAAGATGGTTTACACATTAGAGATCATATATATATAAAGAGAGAGAGAATATGTAGTACTGTTCCTGGTTGAGATGACACTCAATAAGTGACATCCACTATTCATAATTAGTAATAATAACTACTTGAAATAACCAGAGCAGTCCCAAGCTGAGACAATGGTAAAAGCCACTTACATAATTATGAAGAACCCTGGGAACAACTTTCTGGCAATAATCAAGTTTCAACCTAAAGGTACCCTATTCTCCCAGAGGTAAGTCTCTTTCTGAGAATATAGGGGCCCAAGAGATATAACATGGTCAAGACAACTATGGTTGTCTTGGTCAAATTTCAACAGATAATGCATAAATATCATAATCTAAGCTATGACCATGAAAGCCTTCATAATCAACATATTTGATAAATTGAAACCACAATTTACTTTCTCTCACATCTTTGCAACCTTTATTTAAACAACTAACTCTGTCAAGGTCAAAATTGAAAGCAAAAAAATCACTCTGGAAATGTTCAGGTTAGAATGGCAAAGCAACAGGTTGATGTGGGCAGCTGAGCCTGAACCACAGTCCTGGGAAAGACTGCCAGCAGCAGATTGCACAGAAGACCACATAGACCTCAGTATGAAAGGACCTAGGTTCTAGCCTTAACTTCCACCATTTACCAGTCACATGAACTTATGCAGCTCAAATAATTTGTCCAAGCCCCACCATCCCCATCTGTAATTGGAGAATAACAACTAGCATATCAGCTTTATTGGAATATTGGAAAGATATACATGAATGTGCTTTACAAACTACAACGTGATGTATGCAAATTATTACTATTATTTGCCTATTCTATTTCACACACAGAAAAACAAATTTTTGGTCTAAGAATGCCTAGTAAGCTGACAATTAGATACTAAGGGTATTTTCTGTCTGCTTGGTTCTTTATTTCCATTATGACCTTGAACCTGCTTTACCTGAGTTCCTACAATGAAGATTAAATGAGACAGTTGGTATACTTATAGGCCACAAAGTGATAGTACATTTTAGTGAATAAGTTTTCACTGTACTCATGACCTCATTATAAATACAAACTTTGCCATGGGCAGGATGAACAGGGCTCCCTATGTAAAACCTTGTGACTTGTGCTTGAGCTTCAGCTCTCCCTCTTTCAATCATATTCTAACCTTCCCCAGTGCTTGAGATCATCATATTGCTCCTTGGTCACCCAGAAACTCTCACCAGCAGAGCATTCCAGTCTGGCACCATGAAGAAAGACCCCAGTTTGGGTCATTTCAGTCTCCCATCATCTCTTCTCACTAAACTCTGAGGTTATCCTTTATTGTCAATTTAACAAGATTAAGAAATACCTCAGATTAGTGAAGTGCATTTCTGTATTTGTTTGTGAAGGCAAAAGACCCATCTGGAAGGTGATCTGGTGTCGTCCAGAGTGTGTGGCTCCAGAGGAGGAAGTGAGGAAAAGAAAGGAATCCAATGCACATGTGACACAGGTTGAAAAACTCTTCCAGAGCAGAGCACTTCTTTCTCCAGTTGCCACTGCCCACAGATAACAGATGACAGCTCCTCAGCTTCCTTGTGGACTCAATGTCATACTTTCAGGGTGCTTCTAAACCTCAGCACTAGAGAATCCAGATTTTCAGCTCTTGGCCTGAGTGACTCCAGCCTCTCTATAAGCATGACTGTGAAACTTCTCTGCCCCATTTTGTAAGCTAATAAATCCTATAATATTATATTATATTATATTATATTATATTATATATTGTATTATATTATATTGTGACCCCAAGTACAACAGAATGAAACTCTATCTAACACTGTGGCATGCATGATCTTTTAATGTTTGAACCCATTGTTATAGCTACTGTTTCTTCTCATTTTGACTCATACCACATCAGCAAAAGGAGGTCCCAGAGGCTTTACTCCATTCCTGTCATTAAGGTCAACTCTACCTTGAGGAGGCAACTCTTTCCCAGTCATTTCTTGAACGCCTTCCAACCTGGGGGGCTCATTTTCCAGCATTCTATGCTATTCATAGCATTTTTAATGGCTAATTGTTTCAGGAGTGGGCTTCTGGGGCCTTCTCCCTAGTCTGTCTTACTCAGGAAGCTCAGCTGAAACCTGTCCACCATGGGTGGCCCTGCTGATTTCTGAAATACCTGTGGCATAGATTTCAGCATCACAGCAACACACAAGCCCCCTCAGCACAACAATCTGATAGACACGTGGGCCATGTGCCATCAAGTCCAGCTATCTTTGGATCTTTTTAGGCAATGCTTAAATCCTAAAGGACAGAGAGACTATGTTGTTGTTGTTAGGTGCCATCAAGTCAGTGTCCAACTCATAGCAACCCTACATACAACAGGTGAAACACTATTGTTTGTTAGTGCTTCTCTGCAGTTCATAGGGTTTTCAATGGCTGAATGCTTTTTGGGAATGGGTTGCCAGGTCCTTCTCCCAAGCCTACAGCACTTGGTGTTCCCAGACGGTCTCCCATCCAAGTACTAACGAGGCCCAACCCTGCTTAGCTTCCATGATCTGATGGGATCAGATGCCACAGTGGTACAACTGCAGGCAGAGAGACTATAGTGATAGGAAATTTTGAAAAAACAACACAAAGTATTTGAGGTATTCACATACACTGTCACATATTTATTCATTAAGCATCTATTCAGTGCCCTCAGTGGATTAGAAATCAGTCAGGGAGGAGATGACAAAGATTCTGAATGCAGTGAGTGATAAAGGGCTGAAGATGTGATAATTGGCCTGAGCACACAAATCAAGGAAAATGCTGTTCTCAGCCAAAGCCCAGCAGCTCTAAGTAGGTCAACCAATACCCACTGCATCATGCTGCTCCCCAGCAGCAGAGTCTCAACTGCAATAAAACAGCTTAAGTTACAATTAAGAATTAGAAAAAAAAAAGAATTGGAAGATATAGAAGATATTATTGCCTTAAAAAATCTCCCAATCACATGGAAAAGACAAACAAGAAAGCAGTTCATTGTAATACGAGCATACATAGGCCTTTTATTGGCCTAATCCAACATCACTAATACCATAGAAATATCAAGAAATGAAAGAATTTTATCCCCTACCAAAACAGTGCACATCCCTTGTAACACTAACAGCCCACATAATAGCAATGAGAGCAATCTTTTGTCTATCAGGAGCAAAATTTTAAGGATGCTCTCAAGTTAAAACTAACAACCAAATCCCTAATCCAGAGGGGGAAAATGGTACCTTTAGAATAGAACTGAGCTGGATTTTCTTTGTCACAGTAGCAGTAATTGCTCAGCAGCTCAGCAGTAGTTCAGTTTATGAGATCAGCTTATGTAAATGCTTAATTGTGGTCATTTGAGGCAAGACAAATAGAAAAACAAATTATTTATCCCCTTTATCTTAATGAGATTGTCTTCTACTGAGCTTTAAGATTTATTAAGGTACAATACCTACAAGACACCAAGACTGTCAATGTGCCTTTGGAATAAAGTAATGAAATGCAATGAATGTCTGTGGTAAAGGTGCAGGTCAAAGAGCCTGGAAGCTTGGACTTGGTTAGAGTAATAAAGATGGAGAGATATGTCAGAAATTTGGGAAGATATTTAGACAGTCACATGAAAAGGGGTTTTAATCACAGCTTGGAAGCACAGATGAGACAGTTTTCAAAGCTGGTTGGATTGTGGATTGAAACAAAACACACTGAAAGAGAAGCTGTCTTTGGCAGGAAGATCATCAATTTTGACTTGGATCTGTTGAAGTTTACATTCCTCCAATGTCTTAAACATCAATAAACCCAGATGCAGTAGCACATGCCTATAAACTCAGCAACTTGGGAGGCAGAGGAAGGAGGATAGAAAATAAAGGAAAAGAAATGAAGGAAGGAAGGAAGGAGGAAGGAAGGAAAGGGACGGGAAGGGAAGGAGGGAAAGAAAGAAAAGAAAAGAAAAGAAAAAGAAAGAAAGAAAGAAAGAAAGAAAGAAAGAAAGAAAAAGAAAGAAAGAAAAGAGAATAGAAGAAAACAAAAAAAAAAAGAAAGACCACAGTTTGCTCACATTACTCAAAGAGATTCAAACACACAATACATAAAGCACTTATGAAAATACCTTCTGTTCTCCTGTCCCTTTAGCTTCTTTCCTGCAAGTGTGCCAGCCTCTCTCCTCAGAGGCGTCAGGGAAAAATCTTCCTCCACCACTCCTCCACTGCCCAAAGGACTTTCTCTTCTCCCCACCCAGTCTTCCTTGGTTCTCTAAGAATTTTACCATACAGAACGACTTAGCTTCTCTTCTGCAAAAAGAAATCTTTGGAGGGAGAGAAAATTTTCTTTTACTTAGACTATGGATACTATTCATTAGACAGTGAGGTGGTAGGAAACATCTCCAAGAATTCCCACATAATCATTTTTGTCTAATCACACACATTTTCTTATAGTCTGGGTTTACATCAGGTTTTCAAAAGTGCTTGTAAATGAGTTCATAACCACCAAAAGAAAAAAAACTGCAGAAGAGAGACTGGGAGAGATGATGATTGTTCAGGAACAGAGCAAGGTCATCTAATTATTTCTCTAAGAATCAGACTGGACCACAGCTAAGCCACTACATCTATGGTTAACCTCTCTGCCCATATTGCATCCCAAAACAACCAATTGTACACCAAGGAGACTTCAAACAAAGATAATGGAGAGGCAGGGCACTTCCTCAAAAGGCAAGGCTCTTAGAAATAAATATATTCTGCTTTGAACATGATCCAGTAAGAAGCCCTGAGCAAACACCTGATTTAGCCCATCCAATCCAGTACTGAAGGCTATTTCATTCCAGCCAAATAAAGAAATTAATGAAAATATGTAAACAGTGATTCTGTCAGACCACCAACCTGCTACATACAGACCATTAAGAGACGCTTTGGTAAGACAAAAAAGAAATGGAACACAGAGTATAGGAGAGGGAATAAACATGCCCTAACCTCACTTTCCTTTCCTAGCTAATTTTTTCACAACCTCCAAGTCCCAAATGAAAGCTTATCCCTTTTCAGCCCTCATTCCAACCTAGGCTGAAGGTCTCATCTCTTGTCCCCACAGTATCCTGTGAGTTTTCATATCATTTCATTTACCATCTTCTTATTAAAATTATCTGTCTCCCCTACTAGACTGAGAATTTCTATGTAACAAGGACAGAATCCTTTTCTCCCCCACCCCTCCTTGAGTGCTTAAAAACCTCAAAAGTTAACAAACTAGGTAAATATTCACTGAAAACCCTGAATTCAAATTTTATGTTCTTCCTGAGGGGACAAAGGGCCTCTCCCCTGACCAAGTTCCAAGGTCCTGAGATAACGGAGACCATCCAATGACCAAATATGGAAAAATAAGCTATCCCCCCAAAGGTTGAGTGTTCTTGAGATTCCAAACTCCCAGTATTACTCCCTCCTTCCATCTCCCTCCCTTTCTTCCAAGGAAAAAAATCTCTTCCCACCTAAGCCTCAGACAAAGAACTTGCTTGCCTAGAAAAGGACTCTCCCTTGAGATGCCTTCTAGCTGATTTAAAGCCCCTACATCTCCAGTCCCAAATTAAGCCTAATACACTTACTTGACTCTATAATTCCATTTACACCCAATACCAACTGGACAATAATTCAACTTGGCCAGAAAATGGAACTTTTGATTTTAACATATTAACTAATTGGGATAATTTACAATTTAGTCATTGTGGGAAATGGAGTGAAGTTCCTTATATCCAAGCCTTTTATTCCTCTCTGGGTATGCCCCTCTCTCTTCATAACTTGGGCCCCCTACCCTCAACTTAAACTACCTCCCTATAAAGCTAGTGATAACAACTCTACTTTCGCTTTTGATCCTGCAGGTCAGTTTCCCATTTGTGGAGTAGGCTGCAGGTCAGATTCCACAGGACTCCTCCTCCATAGTTTCCCCCCTCCCTTCTTCTCCCTCTGCAGCTGCCCTGCCACCTCCTCCTCCTCCTCTGACTTACTCAAACCATTCCTGGCACTATATCTCTAAGGTCAACAAATGTAGCATTCTTCAGCCAAACTTTCCCCAGGATGTCAAGCGGATTCTACAACCCCTGCCATTTCAGTTCCTCCTTCTCCTTCCTCCTGCCCCTCTCTCCCAGCCTGTACCCAAAGTATAGCCTCAAAAACCATATCACAACTTTGCAAAGTTGCAGGGGTAGCAGGATCAATCAGAGTTCATGTTCCTTTCTCCATGTCAGATTTATCAGAAATCTCTGCAAAGCTAGGACCTTCGCCACCTGACCCTCTAATTATATAAAATAACTCAAGAGCCAAGCACAGTGACTCATACCTGTAATCCCACCAACTTGGGAAGTAGGGGCAGGAACATCCCAGGTTCAAGGCCAGAGGCAGCTTGCATAATTTAGCAAAACCTTGTCACATGATAAAAAATAATTAATGGGCTGGGGTACAGCTCAGTAGTAGAGCACTTGCAAAGCAAGCATGAGGCCCTGGATTCAACCCCTAAGTACCACAAAAAAAAACTCAAAATACTTACCCAATTTTATGACCTAACTTTCTGGGAAATTTTTGTAATTCTAAATATTACCCTACTACCAGATGAGAAGGAGAGAGTCTGATAGGCAGCCCATACCCACGCAAATGAGTTACACTTCATAAATGCCCAAAGCCCTACAGGGAAAGTAGCTGTCCCAGAGTCTGACCTTCATTGGGAAAGTCAACCTGGTTATTCTGATTGAGAGCACAGGACTCATATGATTACATGCATTATAGTAGGCCTAGGAAGGCCCTCCACTAAGACAGCTAATTATGACAATCTAAAGGAAATTTATCAGGAACCAACAGAAAGCCCAGATCAATTTATGGCCAGATTAACTGAAGTACTTCAGGCACACACCTATTTAAGCCCCGAATCTCCTGAAGGCTGCCTCTTTTATATTACAGACTTCCCCTCAACAATAGGGCTAAGCTTTAAAAATTTGAGGATGGTACTCAAATCCTGACTGAGGAACTAATGTCAGCAGCCTTTAAAGTTTTCAAAAACAGGGAGGAACAGAGGAAACTGGATATGTGAACAAGAGATAAGGCAAAATACTAATTGCTGGCCTCCACACTAGTGGCTAATGGAGCACAACAAAAGGGGACAACCCCTACCTGTTCTCCATTCAGGCCCTGTTTCTAATGTGGGGCCACAGGAATGGGCAAAGGAATGTCCTAACCCCAGACTTCAAATTAGCCATGTCCTCAATATGGGAAGATAGGCCACTAGAAATGGGATTGCTTACAAACTTCTCAAGGTATGTCTGCATCCAGCCAGAGCTGCCTAGTACCTGAGCCCCTGAGAGACCACAGAGGACTAACATGCCTGAGGTCCCTTCAGGCTCCCATGGCCCTCACATCACAGAAGCCTCCAGTAAATCTCATCGTGGTGGACAAATCCATCTCTTTCTTACTAAACATGGGGCCACATACTCCTCTCTCACCAGATTTCCAGGTCAAAATATACCTTCTCAAATCCAAATTATGGGAATTGAGAGAAAGACTTTTTCTGCTCTAAAACCCTGTCCACTCACTTGCCAATTCCAAAATTTGATTTTCACACATTCCTTCCTGATCATCCCACAGTTTTTAGCTCTCATACTGGGGAAGGTCTTCCTACTGTTTTGGGGGAGCTTCCTCCTCTGTCTCAGAAATAACACCCAACTCCATACCCTTCTATAAACCATCCTGACTACAACTGACCAATCCTTTCTCACCCAAATAAACCTCATAAGCTAGCAAACTGAAACTTCCTCAATTGCCTCCCACCACACTTTCATCGAAATATAACTAAAGGACACTCCCCACTTTCCCACCATGTCCCAATACCCTTTAAAACCTATCCACTTTTAGGGACTAAAACCCATTGTCACAAAACTCCTCCAAAATGGGCTCCCCTGTCCCACCTACTGCCCATACAACACCCCCATCCTGCCTGTCAAAAAACCCTCAAGGACATGCAGATTAGTCCAAGACCTATGAGCAATTAATACAGCAGTCCAGCCACCACATTCCACACTCAGTAGTCCCAAACCATTACACATTACTATCATAAATACCTCCTAACACTTCACCTTTTTTAGTCTTGGATCTCAAGGATGCTTTCTTTACACCTCCACACAAACTCCCAGCATCTCTTCTCCTTTATGTAGACAGACTCAGACACCCACAAACCTGCCCAACTGATCTGGACTGTCCTACCCTAAGGTTCATGGGCCTCCCCACACCTCTTTGGTCAGGCCCTCCCTTCAGACTTGATCTCCTTCTCCCTTTCACCTCAATCCTTAATCCTACAATATATGCATGGCTTCCCTCTTTGCTTCCTGACCACCCAAACTTGCTGGACAGACAAAATTCTCCTACTCAATTTCTTGGTAGCTATAGAGTTTCTAAATTAAAACCACAATTAGTTCAGCCTCAAGTCATCTATATAGGAATTACTCTCACACCCAACTCCTGAGCATTCATACTTTTGCATCAAGGGAAACTGAAAGAACTTCTAAGAGACTCAGGATTTGGGTAAAACAAAGGTTTTAATTGCTAGCAAGGTCATCCCAAGGAAACAGGTCCTCTCAGGACTGACATGAAATTCTAGTCTTCCTGGACTTATATAGTTTATAGCAGGGTGGTGGTTTTCAGCTGAAACCACAGATGCCCAGCCTATGTGACCATCTGCAGGTGGGTTAGGCAAAACTTTAACTGAACTAAGATAGTTGTCATGGAAATAGGCAGATGGGGGCAAGAAGATGGGAGGTAACTCCCAAGATGGAGGTTGCCATGGAAATAGGCAGGTATGGGGTAAGAAGATGGGATATAACTAACAAGGTGGAATACAAGATAAGTTTTACATATACAGCAAGATAAATTTAACAAGTCTGTAATAAGGAACATGAAGTTTCAGTAGTTACATTTTAAGCAAACATTATGGCATTTTACTTTTGATTTAAGTTTTCCACACCACCAGATTGAAAATCATTTAAAAAAACAGCTAACTCCACCTTATACAAAGGGTGAAATCCTTTCATTTCTGAGACTAACTGGTTTCCTTAGAATTTGGGTCCCAAATTTTGCTATCCTGGCTCAACCACTATACCAAGCTGCAAAAGGAGGTCTAAACAAACCCATAGACCACACTGGGCCTATAAAGACACCTTTTAAAGCCCACCAAAAAAAACCCTTATATAGGTCCCTGCCATGGAACTACCACACCCAAATAAACCCTTCATCCTATACACCACAAAGAAAAACAATCAGACTCTGGGACTCCTGGGTCAGAGCAGAGCCCCTTCTTTTAACCCATAGCCTCTCTCCCTAACCACTCCCATGTGAGCTCCTGCTTAAATATACTCAGGACCACAGCCTCCCTAAGGAAGGAGGCATTCAAACTTACTCTACATGGTGAAATCATAGTATATTCCTCCCATAACCTCCAGGAACTTGTCACCAATAAGATACAGACTTTCTTTTCCCTTCAAGACTTCAGGAGTGCCATGTCTCTCACTCATGGCAAACCCAAAATTCACCTGGGATCCCCAACTCACCTAAACCCTGCTTCCCTCCTTCCATTCCTTGACCAAGAATCTTCCCATGATTGTGAGGAAATAACTTTTTTCCACAACCAAGCTGTCCCTAATATACATGGCACCACCTTCCCATCTCCTGCCCAAAATCCGGTTCAGTGGAAGTGCCATTTCCTACAATAGCCACAAAAGGGAAGCCTATGCTACCATTTCTTCTAATTATAGAAACCAACTCCCTCCTCCCGGGCACCTCTTCTCAAAAGGCCAAACTCATCATCCTGACCAGGGCACTACAGCTTGCCCAAAAGGACCCCATTAGTGTCTACATAGATTTCAGATATGTTTACCATATTATACACCATCATGCAGCCATCTGGGCTGAACCAGGATTCCTCAAACTAAAGGGTCCCCAATCACCAATGGACTCCAAATACATAAACTCTTACAAGATACCTGCCAATGCTTTAAAGTTTCAGTCCTTCATTGCAAAGCTCACCAAGCCTCCACAGCTCTAATTTCTACAGAAAACAACTTGGCCAACATAACAGCTAAAGCCACTGCTACCCAGAACCCCCCACTTCCCCTCCAAGTCCCCCTTTTCCCTTCTACAGCCTATACATACATCCCAAGAAACACAAACATATTCTTCCCTAGGACTATCACAGAACTCTGAGGTTCACTGAAAAATAAAGACAAAAAAAAAAGTAAGATCCTCCTCCCCACCTAATAGACAACACCAAATCCTGACCCAATTATACAACCTGTTCCATGTAGGTCCCAAGCCACTAGAGTTCTTCCTCTATCTTATTCTGCCCAAACCTCCTCTCCATACTCAAAGACATTACAAGACAATGCCACATATGCTAATGCATAATCCCCAAGGGGGAACACACACCCTCCCCTCCTCACACCAAGCCAGAGAGCACCTACCTGGACGAAACTGGCAACTAGGCTTCACTCACATGCCTCCCATCAAAAATACCAGATAACTCCTCACTTTCACACACACCTTCAGGCTGAACTGAAGCCTATCCCACCACATTTGAAAGAGCATCAGAGGTCACTAAAGTCCTCTTACAGGACACGACCCCCCACTTTGGGATGCCCCTAACCCTCCAACCAGATAATGGACCCATCTGTGTCTCACGGATAACCCAGGGGGTAAGAGAGGCACAAAATATCCCTTGGAAATTACATACCCCATATCACCTTCAATCATCAGGCAAAATAGAAAGACAGGTCCACCTGTCAAAACTATCTAACCTCCATATGCAGTGGCCCCAGCTGTTACCCCTAGCCTTAATCCACCTGCGGACAGTCCTCTGAAGGCCCACATCCCTTAGCCCATTTGAACTAATGTATGGGAGACCTTTCCTGCTAGGAAACCTGCCCCCTCCTGAATCCCTGTTGCTGCTGTTTTTGTTCGATGCCATCCAGTTGTGCCTAACTCACAGTGACCCTTATAGGGTTTTCAATGGTTGATTGTTTGGGGATTGTGTCAGGAGTGGACTGCCACATTCTTCTCCTGTCCTGAATCCCTAACAGATTATTTCCCTATCCTGAGACTCCTCTGGACTTTTCTTTGAAGGCATGCAGCCTTTGTTTGCCCAACCTCATCCTAAAGACCCATTCTCCATAATATAACCTGGAGATCTAGTTGTACTACACAAATATCTCAAAAAGGCTAAGACTTCACACACAACCCAAGCCCCTTTTGGGAGGGCCCCTTTATAGTTAGGCTTACCACACCGACAGTTGTCAGGGTCAGAGAATTCCCCCATACACAACACCATCGTACCAAAGTCAAACTCTACTTAAAACCTCATTATTCCTCCACCTTAACTGGACCCACATCCATAAAATCATAGGTCGAACCAGCAGAGTGGGGGGAGGCATCTAAATATCCTCCTTAAAGAAAACCATCCTTTCTACCTTCTCATTTCTACCAGATGAGACTAAAAGAACCCTCCTGGAGTTCCTGTTTGATGAATTTCTCCAGGGGACCCTCCAGGACTTCCAGTGGGATAACATCCTCAATATTTTTACCCCTCTCTTCCTCCTCTTCCTCTTCTTCCCATCTCTCACAACCCAAAATTTCTCAACTAGGACACCACTCTTACCTCCTATCCCAGCCATCTCCAAAACTCAACCACTTCCTTACTTAATCTGAGTATATAGCCAATCCTGCTGGCTGCTGCTTTCTCACTAACAACTCAACCTGAGTTAGGGATTCAGCAGCACACCTGCAAGACCTAGCTATCCAACTCCAGGAAAGTTCCTACTCCAGCACCTGGTTAACTTCTCCCTGGAAACAATGGCTCTATCCCCTATTGGTCCCACTCATCATAATTCTGCTCATTCTATTGTTGGCTCCCTGCCTAGTTCAATTTCTGAGCTCTTCCATTCAGGTATAAACAAATTTCCACCATGGTCACGAGCCAGTTTCTCTTGCTGAATCCCAAGATGAGTCTGCCACTCTCCTAGCAACACTTGGCTCCTCCCCAACCCAAGGACCACTCTCTTCAGCAAGATGCAACGAGAGATGAGAACTTTGTCCCTATTCCTATACAACCAAAAAGCCAAGACTGAGAGCATAAAGGGCCCTTCCTCTGATCAAGCTCCAAGTTCCTAAAATAGCAGAAACCATCCAACAACAGTTATGGAAAAATAAGCTAGCCCCCCAAAGGTCAAGTGTTCCTGAGATCCCAAACTCTCAAACTTACTACCTCCTCCCCCCTCTCCCTTTTTTCCAAGGAAAAATATCTTTTCCTGCCTATGCCTCAGACAAAGAACTTACCTGCAATATAAAAGCCGCAGACCCTACCTAGCACATGTAGCTGCCGCTAGGACTCCACTTCCTTCCCTTGGCCACCACCTGCCCCAGTGACTTCTCTTCCTCTTCTCTAATTTCTCTCTCTCCCTCTTTCTTCTCCCATTCCTTAAATAAACCTGATCCTCAGCTACTCAGAGGGCCTTCTTTTGTTTCTGTGGACCCTCTCCCCACACGACTTCCTTATCGGTTTCCTCTCTACTACACTGCATCCTAGAAGACACAGATCCAAGAGATTTGCCTAGTCTACAGTCTGGGAATTATGGCATAGAAGCTAGTTCTAAACAGGAATTGGAGGCAGGATTGTTCTGAATTTCTGCCTAAGGATAAAGTAGTTTCATTTTCTTGGAAAGCAGTAAGGGGCAGGAAGTCGATGGGAGCTGGTGGAGGAATTATGGAAAGGAAGCTTGGCCCACTCTTCAGCCAGCTATGGAAACATGTTATCATATTAGTCAACCTTTGGAAGGGAACTTCCCAAACTATTTCTAACCCGTGTCCCATCCAGTTTCCCTCTGAATCACTCAAGAGCCATGTAGATGTGGATAGAACATCAAGTTATTACAGCAATGCTTGTCTCACTTATCATGAATGTCACAACATCTCAGCGAGGTTCTTCATGCTTTGAGCATCATGCATGAGGATATACAGAGGTCCAACATTTGAGGTCCACTGAGTGGAAACAAAACAATTGAACCCATGTATGTATCCACCTCTATCAGAACCACCTACCATGCTGTGTGACATGCAGATTGAAGTTGTTGTTAGGTGACCTCAAGTTGTCTCCAATTCATAGCAACCCTCATAGGGTTTTCAGTGGCTGATTTGGGATTGTTTCAAGAGTGGATTGCCACATCCTTCTCCTGTTTTAGTGGTGGTGTGGATCACACCTGGGTCCTCAGAAGTGTGTAGCAGCACTCAACCAACTAAGCTAAACCCCGCCCATAGATTGGAGAGTCCACTCTAAATCTGCCATTACTACAAGGTTAATGGTTTAAGAAAACACAAATAGATTATCATGCAGTTCTGGAGAAATCCAAAAATGTGACTTACAGCGCTAACCAAGGTATTAGTGGGCTATCGTCCTTTTGGAGGCCCAAGGGGAGACTCTGTCCTTGTTTCTCCAGCTTCCAGAGCCTGTCCACATACTTTGGCTCATGGCTCTTTCCAGCAATGACATTGCCCCAACCTCTTCTTCCATTAACACATTTTCTCCTCTGACTCTCCTACTCTCACTCCACCTACCTTCCTCATGGAAGAATCCTTGTGGTTGCATTGTTGTTGTCGTTAGGTGCTATCAAGTTAGATCTGACCCCTAGAGACCCTATGCACAACAGAAAGAAACACTCTCAGACACTGTGCCATGCCCAGCACTATTGTTACTGCTTCTCTGCTATTCATACGGTTTTCAGTGGCTGGTTGTTTCAGGAATGTTCTTGGGAGTGGGCTGCCAGATCCTTCTCCCATTTTTGCAGTGCTGGGGATTGAATTCAGGACCTCAGAGAGCACAGAGAAGCATTCCACCAACTGAGCTAAACCCCAGTCCTTGTAGTTACATTGGGTCCACGCAAATAATCCAAGATAATCTCTTCTCAAGACCTTAACATAATCATATTGACATCTTTTGCTATGTAAAGCAACATATTCACAGGTTTCTGGAATATGACAGCATATTCAGGTTGTTTTGAGTGCCGTTATTCTGCCTATCACACTCAGCCATAAGTTAAAAATTATTTTGACAAGAACTCGATCAAATTTTAATAGAAACAATAAGTATTTAACTCTAAACTTCCTATCAGTGACAGGAAATGAAGAAAGTGACAGAAAAGTCTACAATGTATGTAGTGAGAAAAAAAATTAGAATTGTGTCATAATTTATCATTTCAAGCTCTTTTCAAAGCCTTGACTGAAGGTCCACTTTTCTTCTTTTAAGTCAGAGTAGTCTCTCTGTGTATAACTGTTCCTGTC
The DNA here is from genome assembly GCA_007922755.1 of Pedetes capensis. NCBI lineage: Eukaryota > Metazoa > Chordata > Mammalia > Rodentia > Pedetidae > Pedetes > Pedetes capensis. The sequence goes on along the minus strand of VMDO01013952.1, from coordinate 16,822 downwards.
TCATCAGGTCAGGGTGCATAATTTGAAGTATTGAGGATATAATTTGAAGAAGAAGAAAGAAGAATAGGAAGGAGGAGGAGGAGGAGGAAGAGGAGGACGACGAGGAACAACAACTGTGTCAGCATATTTGTCAACACTAGGGAAGGAGCCCATGGAAAGAGTTAAAAATGTTTCCAGGACAGGAAATAATAAATTAACCTATAGAAGCAATTAAAAGAAAGAGGGAATAATGCAGAAGGAATGAGGTTATTTGTCTTTCTCAGAAACTGGAAGAAGGCCAAGGTGAAGCTGTGAAACTTCATGGGATGGAAACAGGAAGCTAATGAATTTTATTTCTGAGAACCTTGAAGTTTCTCTAATAAATGACAAGGCAATTCTATTAATTTAGAGGCCAGGGGCAGCACAAAACAAAGGGCTTCCCCAGAAGGCAATGATGAAGGTTTTGAATAGTCACTGAAGACAATGAGAAAAGGGGACAAATCAGATTTTTGAACAATTGTGAAGACTCATCTGAGATTAAGGAACACAAATGTAGAGAAACAAAAAGCCATATGACTATATGAGGCTTCCCAACAGCCTGAATGTAGAAGAAGAGAAAGTAGCTGGCTGATTGATCCACATTTGAGGGTTTGCAGGCCTAACGAGGTCTCAAAGAAGAGGAGGTACATGGGGGTCCAGGCTGAGCAGGCATTGAAGCTAGTAAAGAGGTGGTTTGTGACAGGTGGAAGTGATTAGACAGGTTTAAACATGGACAGGACACAGGCAGAGTTCTGGCTATATCTATGCTGAATACAGACTGGAAGATGCAACTTAAAAGGACTGGAATTAGATGCAGAGATACCACCAGGGAGATTTCTCACTAATCTAAGACAAAACAACAAGGCTCTCAATTGGTAAAGATAGTGTATTAGATCACTGTTGGATTAAAATGAGGGAAATACATTCTCTCATAGTCTTACATTTCTGAGGGGAAGTGGGAGGAAAGTCCTAAATCAAGGTGCTGGCTGGGCCTGCAGAGGAGAATCCTCTTCTGCCGATTCCAGCGCCTCGTGGCTGCTAGCATTCCTTTGTTTCTTTGGCTGTGGCCACATTACTCCAATTTCTGTCTCTCTCTTTACCTCCCTATTCCTTTTTCTTCTGTGTGTCTGTTTTTATTCTCCTCTTCTGACTGTCACAATTCTCCTTCTGCCTTTCTCTTATAAGGACATTTGTCATCCAATTTAGGGTCTATCTAGAAATCTAGGATAATCTCATCTCAAGAGCTTTAACCTAACAACACCTGCAAAGACCCTTTTTTCATGTATAGTAACATTCACAAGTTCCAAAGATTTGGATGTAGACATGTCTTTTTGGGACCACCATTCAGGTACCCATTATAGGTAGTAAACATGAAGAAAAAGAATCTGAGAATTATTTGAGAAGTATAGTCAAAACTTGATAATTAATTGACTATGGGAGTGAAAGCAGGGGTAAGAGACAAGAATAACTTTTAATGAGAGAACCTACATGATTCCACCAACTGTAATTTACAAGTTGAAGGGAAGAACCCTTTTAATGAAGAAGATGATGACTTCCTTTTTGAACATGCTGATTTTCAAGTACCCATGGGACTCCTAGATGGAGATATTAAGCAGATAATAGGATATAGGCATGAGCTCATGAGCATGTACATGGTAATTAATAAGCCCAGGCAAATATTACTCAAGAAAACAATAGGCTGACAATTACAGAGGACTAGGGATGGACACTTTGTAGTTAAGGGAGGAACAAGGAAAGGGAATTTATGAAGAGGATCAAGAATGAGTGCTCATAATCCCAGTGCTTATTTTAAACAGGGAAAAAATACATGAAAAAAGAAGAGATGTATTTCTTTCTATTGTTAAGAAAAAGAAGTAAATTATAGCAAAGAAAACTGATAACTAGGATTTAGGAAAGAACATAGGAGGGGGAAGAATTTTCTTTCTGAGACATACTCTGGTTTGAATGCCTCCCCCACAAGTTCATGTATTGGAAATTTAATCTCCAAATTCATATGTTGATGGTACTTGGAGGTGGAGCTTTGGGAAGCAATTAGAATTAGAGGAGGTCATGAAGGCAGATCCCCAGGATGGCATTGTAGCTTTATAAAAAGAAGAAGAGAGACCAAGCTAACTTGCCTCCACTACCTTATCATGGAAAAAGTGGGCCCTTGGCATATGCTGAGCAGATACCTGGCACCATTCTCTCCAACATCTTAGCCTCCAAAACTGTGAGCCAAATAAACTCCTATTCTTTGTGAATTACTTAGTCTCAAGTATTTTATTATAGCAACAGAAAGTGGACTAAGACAGTGGGTGCTAAAAGTTCCAACCCAATATTTTATACTTTCTATACTGCCTTTATCCTATTGTGATAATTGATTTTCAACTGAGTCTTGGTACTAAAAAAAAAAATCAAAGAAAAGCCTCTGTATATACTGCCAAGAAGCACCCTTGAAACTTCATCTATGGAGTTCTTTCAAGTTTTCAAATATTAAACATACCTTTGCTATTATTATCGACCTGGAGATATTGAAGATGAGATAAATTTTATCAATTTGTTTAATGAAGCTAGTATATTACTGAGGAAAAATTCTAACAAATATGGGACAAAAAGAATTATAGAAATAGAAAAAATTATAAAAAGTATTAGCTCCTCAAATTCTTTATTATATTTAAAAATAATGAACCATAGTCTAGTAGGATCTATTTCCTAAAATAAAGAATAATTCAATAAAAATCTTTATTAATTTTGTATATAATTTGCCATCTTAAATATCCTGTCCTATACATACTAGATGTGGACCTCTTTATTTCTCATCAAATTACAATCAATATTCATGTTTCATATCATGAAGAAATTAGTATATACATGTTCATAATTATCAGCATTTTGGCGGTTTATGTCTTTTATCAATATCTCATATATTTTTATCAGTATCTTTGCCCTATTCATGATTTTGTCCTTGTTCTGTTTAATCATCAATTAACAGAGGTCAATACCCTTTCATTAAATCCAACATCCATCCTACATTTTAAAATAACTTTAGAAAGCTAGAAGAATATCTATCCAAAGACAAGCACCATATACAACTCAGTATAAAATAAAGATATTCTCACCTTAATGTCAGTGGTAAGAAAAGAATGATTATTATTGCTATTACTTTTTAAATCTGAAAATACTAGCCAAGAAATGAAAAATAAACAAAAGACATAAATATTGGAAAGGTAGGTATAAAATCATAATTAGGGGCAAATGACATGTGCAAATCAAAACTAGCTATATACTTGAAGAAATTACTGCACAATGACCAACAATCCTTTTACTCTCAAAATAGAGATATTATGGAGTAAATATTTAACTATTCTTGGAGTGGAAATTTCTTTAAACACAGAAAGTTTTTTTAATTAAAAAATCTGGCTTGATATCAATGTAGAATTTTAATACAATCAAAACTTCAATTTATTCAGGGGAGTGAGGGGACAGAGGGACAGTACAGAAAAAAAGGCTCCAGCTAAAAGGTCTGTATTTCTAAGGTATACAAAGTTCTTCTAAATCTTGACATTTTAAAAATAATGTCAGAAAAATAAAGGACATACAAAAATAATTTGAAAAAATACAAAAATTAAACAAAATTTAATTTTACCCATAGTTTAAAAATGTGAAGTCATATATTATGCCACTTTTGCCTTTTAAACAAAGGTGGAAAAGTAAGGGAAAACAGACACTCCCATATACTCAAGGAAGGAATGTGCTGGTGTATTGATGCAAAATTTCACAAGTCAATGAGGCAAACTGTAGCAAAAACTTTTAAAAGGTACACATTTTTGACCTAGTGCTTCCATTCTTAGAAATTTATTTTAGGTAGATAACTGTTAATATGTATAAAAATGCACACACACAGATGTTTACAATAGTAAAAAGTAGAAAAATGCAGTAAATTAAATCATGATGCAGCCATACAATAAAATACTATGCAATCATTATAACTGATTCACTACAATACTTAATGATTACAAGATTTACACTAATGTATATTGAATATATAAATGGTAAAAAATATTATCCATCAAAGATTTATGGTGTTGGGATTATGGAGTGTTCTGTTTTCTCTTTTGTGTTTGTCTATGTTTCTAAAATTTTCTATGAACATATGCTACTTTAGAACAAAAATATTTTTATTGCTCAACTCCCTCTCAGAAAATATTGAAAAGAAACTTTTTACTGTGTGCTAGGCACTTTGAATAGACTGTCTCTGATCCTCACTATAGGCTAAAAAAGTAGTTATTATCTCTGCATTTTAAGGGAAGAAACTGAAGTACAAAGCAGTAATAACTTCTCCAAGTCACTCAGACACTAAGGAGTAAAGCCAGGTTTCAGCTAAGAATTGACTACCATCAGTTTTCTCTTCACTACTTTCAGCTGCCTGTAGGATCACTGCATTCCTGACCAGACATCAAATCCCATCTGTAGCAGTAACAGCACTGGCTTTTAACACCATTGGTACCCAAAATAGCCATGATACTGAAGCAAGGCAAGATACCAATAAAATCTTGGAAATATGTGTATTGAAAATAAGCTTATATCAAATAATCTAGTTGGATTCACAGAACCAAGAGCCAGATGGGGTTGCTGTTCTCCTAAAATTTCATCAACACAACCATTGAAGGATGGAGAAAATCCATCAAAATCTCAAGATGTCAAGTTTGAAAAACAATGGGGAATTATACCACATTCTCTACTTCTCCAAAAATGTTGATATAATTATAAGCATTCTACCTTCATGGTCTTAGGGGCTGGAGTTTAGCTCAGCTGGTAGAGTGCTGCTCTACACTTTCTGAGGACCCAGGTTTGATCCCTAGCACCACAAAAATGGGAGCAGGATGTGGCAGTCCATTCCTGAAACAATCCCCAAACAATCAGCCATTGAGGGTCACTGTCAGTCAGACCCAACTCAACAGTACCTAACAACAACAAAATAACAACCTTTGTGGTCTTATTTTCTGCCTACCCTTAGAAGCACAGAGTCATCACAGATCGTAAATTTGGAAGTTTTAAAAATATCCTGGTAGATAAAACAGTGTTCTGTCCTGGGGGGGGAGGGGGCCCTCAGATTCAGATGACAGTAATACCTTTCACATTGACATGACCAACTTGAGAAGTTTTGGACTTACCTGAAATCATCCACTTCCCTCAATAATGTTTTATGGTTTCTGCTTTTTTCTTCAGTACAGAGCAGGGTGGTTGAACCCAGGGCCTTATGCAAGCCAGGCAAATGCTCTGCCACTGAGCTGAACTCCCAACCCCTTTTTTATTTTTTATTTTGAGACAGAGTTTTACTAAGTTGCACAGGATGCCTCCAGCCTCAGATTCACAATCCTCCCATTTCAGCCTCCCAAGTCTCTAGAATAATAGTGTGCATCATAGTGGCTTGTCATTATGGTTTCTTGATGATATTTATATATTCAGCCTCTTAAAGTAATGAGTTCTATTAGTTATCACCCTCTGAGTAGGCAGCATTTTCCTTAAGTAATATCTTTTAAACTATATAAGATGTCTCCTTTTGTTCTAGTGTAAAGGGCACTAAAGGAAAAGTCTATATTTTATGCTCTCCATTACACCAAATTTCAACTTTAGCTTTCATCTTTCTGGAGTCCCTAATCAATAGAAACACTCATAATAATGGACTTAACCTTAAAAAAGAAGAAAATTCTACCATTGGTGACAATAGGGATGAACCTGGAAAAGAATATGCTATGTGAAATAGACACAAAAAGGCAAATAATGAATGATCTCGTTTATATGTGGCATCTTTAAAAAGTCAAACTCAAAGAAATAGAGAGGAAAAGTGGTGGGGAGGTGGAGAAAGTGGAGAAAGGAAGACCAAATTGTCCAAAGTTACAGTTAGAAAATGAACAAATTCTGAATACCTAATCTGCAGCTCGGGCTGGGGTTTAGCTCAGTTGGTAGAGTGCTGTTCTACACTCTCTGAGGCCCTGGGTTCTATCTCCAGCATCACAAAAATGGGGAGAGGACATGGCTGCCCACTCCTGAAACAATCCCAAAAAACAATCAGCCATTAAAAACCCTATGAGGGTTGCTATGAGTTGGACCCAATGTCTAACAACAACAAATCTGTAGCACAGTGGTTATGTTGTTGTTAGGTGCCGTCGAGTTGTGTCCCACTCATAGCAACCCTCTTAAAGTTTTCAATGGCTGTTTTAGGATTGGGCTGGGATTTAGCTCAGTTGGTAGAGCGCTGCGCTGCAGTCTCTGAGGTCCCAAGTTCAATTCCCAGCACCACAAAAATGGGAGAAGGACCTGGCAATCCACTCCCAAGACAATCCCGAAACAGTCAGCCATTGAAAACCCTATGAGGGTTGCTATGAGTCAGGTACCAACTCGATGGCACCTAACAAGAACAGAACAAGAAGTTTTAGGATTGTTTCAGGAGTGGATTGCCATGTCATTCATTTCTGTGGTGCTGAGGTTGGAACCGGGTCCTCAGAGAGTGAAGTACTATACTCTACCAACTGAGCTAAATCCCTACCCCACAGTGGTTATAGTTAATAATAAGGTACTATATACTTGAAATTGGCTAAGAGATTTTTTTTATTATTGGAAATTTTTAATGTACACCTTAATGTGATTCATTCTGACATGATTTTCATTGTGACATTTCCATATATGCATTTTGTTGTACATTATTCATATAGGTTCCCCCTTACCCTCTTGTATGCTTCCCCCACCCCGTCCCACCCTCCTCATCAAAGACGTCTCTACCATTTACTTGTCTTTTTATGGTAATATTTTTCTATATATCCTTGGGTTCCAGTTCTGTTTAAGATAGAAACTTTTCCTGCAGTGAACTTTATTTTTACCTTGTCAGAACTATTACATGCATTTTCTAGACCACCTATAATAATACCATTCTTAGCTTTTTTTCTTTTATTATGATCTGACCTTTGTATAGGATTTTTCCCTTCTTTTTAATTTTGATTCAGCTCCCACATATGAGTGAGAACATGTGGGGTTTCTTTTTCTGAGCTTGTGTTCATTCACTTAAAATAATTTTCTCCAATTCCATCTACTTTGCTGTGAATGGCCTTATTTCATTTCTTGATTGCTGAGTAGTATTCCATCGTGTATATGTACCATAGTTTTTTTATCCATTCTTCTGTTGAAGGGCACTTTGGTTGATTCCATAGCCTTGCTATTGTGAAAAGTGCTGCATTGAACATGGAGATGCAGGTGTCTCTGTGGTATGATGACACATTTCCCTTTGGGTAAATTCCCAATAGTGTTATAGCTGAGTCATACGGTAGATCTATTTTCAGTTTTTTAAGATACCTCCATATTGATTTCCACAGTGGTCGGACCACTGTGGTTGGACCAATTTACAGTTCCACCAACAATGTAAAAGTGGTCCCTTTTCTCTGCAACCTCACCAGCATTTGTTGTTATTTGTTTTATTGATCTTGGCCATTCTTACTGGTATAAGGTGAAATCTCAGAATTGTTTTAATTTGCATTTCCCTAATGTGGCTAAGAGATATTAATTGTTCTCACTATAAAAAAAGAGAGCATAGCTGTGAGGTGATGAATATGTTAATTCTTTTGGTTATGATAATCATTTCACAATGTGTGTGTATAACATTTTACATCTTGAATATAAGTGATTTTTGTCCATTATACCTTGACAAATCTAGAAAAAATGTTAGTTAATTAATTAAAACAATATACCCAGGGAGCACATCCAGTTTGCTTCTCAAACTACTTCGATGAATAACGTACATACAATCAGACATTGTGGTTCATGCCTATAATTCCAGCAACTCAGAAGCCTGAGGCAGGAGACTCATAGGTTCCAGGCCAGAGGCAGCCTGTGCAACTTAATGAAATCTTGTTACATAATAAAAAATAAAGGACTGGGGATGTAGCTCAATGGTAGAGTGTTTGCGTAGCACAAGATGCTGGAATCAATCCCTGTTGTTTTTAGGTGACTTTGAGTAGTATCGGATTCATAGCTACCCAATGTACAACAGACAAAATATTACCTGACACTGTGCCATGCTCAGCACTATTATTAGTGCTTCTCTGCTATTCACAGGGTTTTCAATGGCTGGTTGCTTCAAGAGTGGACTGCCAGGTCCTATGGTACCCAGTATTCCCAAGTGGTTTCCTATCTAAGGACTAACCAGGCCTGACCCTGCTTAGCTTCCAAGGTCAGATGAAAATAGATACCAGGGTGGTATGGTTGTAGGCGAGATCAATCCCTAGTATCACAAAAACAAATAAGTAAATAACATACATGCATGTACATCTAGTCAACTTTGTATCAGAAAGTCTAAGGAATTACTACAGGAAAAATGTATATAGGAAAGAGAAGCAAAAACCAAGCATCTCTGGATAAATTTTTCAGGAACCTATTGGTTGTTTCAAATCTTTCCAAAAACCTTTCTTAAAAATGCCTATCAAATCTTGCTGCAAGAAATGAATCTGAACCCTAGATGAACAGTTTTTCTCTAATTTTAACTTGATATAAGAGAACAGATAGATTAGAAAGATAAAAATATGTATGGGCTGTATTGTGATCCTGTGTTGTTGTTGTCAGGTGCCATCGTGAGTCAAGTCCGACTCACAGCGACCCTATGTACAGCAAACTGAAACACTTTCCAATTCTGTGCCAGGCACACAATCTTATTTATGTTTAAGCCCATTGTTGCATTATATTGATTAAAATACTTCAAGACTGGTTACCATAGTATTCTGTTTACTTAATTTACTTAGTGTTTAGAAAGCTTTACAGAATAAGGAGTATAATTATCTCATTTATTGTTGATTAGATATGCTAATTTGTCACTGATACTGGAAACCAAGTTCATTGTCAGAGGCTAATCCTCTTCACTCTATTGTAAAATAAGAATGCTACTTTATTATTAAAGTTTCCTCCCTATTTTACCATGATGGTAATCTATGGCAGCAATATTACCTGTTCTAATTCTACATCTCCTCTCTTTTTCCTACCCCTCAATTCATAGGAGTTAACTAGATTCTTTTCAAAGAAAAGAGGTTCTAACACTGAAACAAAATAATCCTGTCCCTGTAGGTTTAAATCTCCATAACAAAAAAAGTTAAAGAACTTTCAAAAAAGGGCAAAAGAAACTAGCAGCTGCTTATTACATAATAAGATAAGACAATATTCTTATGAAAAACATGAGTCCCAGAGACATCTAAAATGACTGTCTGAAATAAACATCTGTGTTGATGAGAAATTAAGACAAAAACACACATCTGTATTCAAAATTCAAACACAATTCCCAAGTGAAATATTAGAATTCCATTGGTTTTTATGGGGGGGGAAAGAGTTATCCTAAGCTTTGTAAAATTTTGTATAATGGAAGCCAAATTTAACCACACAAGACTGTCTTTCATCTGTGTATTTGGAGAAACAAATAGAAAGAACAAGATTGATTTTTTGTTGTTTTTATGAAAAACCTGAGCATGTTCAACAGCCCCTGCATCAAGCCTATGGTTCTTCCATGCAAGTGACTCTAGCAATGGTATTTGTGCCTGATGATGGGCTCTTTCCCAGTCTAGTCATTGGTTTTTCCATCCTCCAAAACAGTCAAGAATGTTGTGTTTATATGCTCTATTACAGAAACATTCCTGTACACCACAAGCAATGAGGGCTGTCACTCATGTGGCCCTACCTTGAAAAAATACATATTCCTCCCTCCCATTCCCGTTCTCCTTTCCAAGGATCAGTCACAGTGGAAAGATTACTTCACTGGTCTTATAAAATACACTAGAGCAATCCTACTTCCTCCAGGACCCACGCCCTTGTAATCAGCAAAACAGAAAATTGAGGACACAAGAAAATAAAAAGATGGTATATGTGAACCCATCCTGTCCTCTTTAGATGTCAAGTTCCTTAAGGCCAGAAACATTTCTTCTTGGTATTCCTTACAGTACCTAGTTGTAGCTTAACAGACAAATAAATTTGTAAAAGAAACCAATGATGAAAACCAAAACGCATTTCTACTTTTCCTCCCCTTTGTTTGCTGTTGGTGTCTTTCTATAAAACAATATCTTAACAAAAAAGATAAAGGGGCAAGGGTAAATGAAGGAATGTGAAGAAGTGAAGTAGAGCTTCACATACCCCCATCCCCAGCTCTAATAGGCAACCTCAGGGGAGGCCCTACTATGCCCATTTTACAAATGAAGAACTTGAGGTTTGTACAGGGAAGGAACTTGTCTGTGGCACACAACTAACAACTGACAAAGCCAGATTTCAAACCCACTAACTGCTGAGTCCCGCTTCAGTGTTTTTATGTTGTCAGGTTAGCACAGAACTCTTAATGATTGAGCTAGTAGGCTAAGAAAGGAGAGGGGGGCACTGCTATGATGAAATCATTTTACTCTTGAAATTTGATAAAGCTGGTATAGCCAAAAGCTCATCTCAAGCATAAAGCACTTAACTTCCTGCTAAGTCTTCTATAATAAAATAGCCACACAATGTTTAGATAATGAAGCAACTTGTTTTATGGAATTACTACAAACCAGTGAAGAGTTGGGAAATTGTGTTACTTTTCTGTTGCTCAAAAAAAATACCACATATTTAACAGCTTAAAAAATGTTACTTGCTAGTGCACAGTTTATAAGTCGGAAGTCTAGCATAGCATGGCTAGGGTCCTACTGCAGATTTTAAAAGGCTGAACTCAAGGTGTTGGCCAGGGTTCCTGTCTGAAGGGTCTTGGAGAAAATCCACTTCCAAGCTCAGTTTTCTTGTGTGCAGAATTCCAGTCTTTATAATTATAGGACTAAGGTTCCCATTTTCTTGGTAGATGCTACTGACCATAGAAGATTCTCTGCTTTAAGAGGGATCTTGTGATTAGGTCAGGTCTACCTGCATTATCTTATTAAAGTTAACTGTGCTATATAACATAACTTAATCATATGAGGAAAATCCATCAAACAGTAAGTCTGGAGGATTAGGTGGGGCATGTTCAGTCGAGGAAGGGGTGGGAAATCTTGGGACCCATTCTAGAATTCTGATAGGAAGTGGCAGAGATTAAAGATAATGTAAGTGACATGTTGAGAGCCAGGTATGGTGGATCATGCCTGTAATCCCAATATTCAGGAGACGGAGGCAGGAGGATCAGCCTGGGCTGCATAGCAAGATTCTCCCAGAAAGAAAGAAAGAAAGAAAGAAAGAGAGAAAGAGAGAAAGAGAGAAAGAGAGAAAGAGAGAAAGAGAGAGGGAGAGAGGGAGAGAGGGAGAGAGGGAGAGAGGGAGGGAGGGAGGGAGGGAGAGAGAGATAGAGAGAGAGAGAGAAAGAAAAAAAAGCAGGCATACAGCAAAACACACACTGCTTGATTTCATTTAAGTTCAAAAGAGACCAAATTCATCAGAGCTGTCACAAATAAGATAGGGGTGACTCTCAGGGTCAAGAAGGGATAGAAACAATAGCATAAATGAAAAAGATATATTCATTCAACACCAAATGCCTACCAGATGCTAATTGGAGGGGATTCTAACACAAACAAGAAAAGGCCTCTGTCCACACAGAGTTTAAAAATCTATCAAAGAAAACAGTCTATTAAATATACATCTACTAGAAATTGTGATAAATATCATACTTGAGAATGTAAGAAATACCCGAACCACATACAACAGGGGGACCTAAAGTAGGCTAAGGGGTCAAAAAGTAATATTTACACTGAGACGTTTACAAAAAGTAGAACTTTGGCAAGCAAGGAAGGGGTAGTAGTTGCCTCAGAGCCACTGGTTACCTGTGAACTGATCGTCACCTATAAGACCTGGCTGCATATTGGTCATGTGGTCTTTGTCTCCATTATTGTCAGAATGGTCCCTGGATCAACAGGAACACTAGTTTGGCTCCATCCTGCACTGGCCATCCTTTAATGCTGTGATTGGCTCTGGGCATTCTTCCTCAAGAGGAACTGCTGGCTAGAAAGTGACCAGGAGCTTTGAAGCCATGGGAAAGGAGGACAGTCAAATGGCACAGTGGCTTCATGCTCAGGTCTGGAATCACACCTCCTTGGGCGGGAATCCCGACTCTACCACTTGCTGAGACTCCTCTAAGCCTCCATTTCCTTTGCTCTAAAAAAGAGGCAATAATGCCACTCAATTTCAAAACAATCTAACAACCCTATGGGCAACTAAATTGGCACAAAAGTGATTAGAAGAAAAATAATCCAATGATCCTGTGGAAAATTGATTCTAGGACCTCCTTCACCCTTACCCCACCACACCACTCAGATGCCAAAATCCACAGATGCTAAAGTCCTTGATATAAAGTGGTGTAGAATTTACATATAACCTATACGCATCCTTCTGTGTGCTTTAAATCATCTCCAGATTGTATACAGTATCTAATTTAATGTAACTGCAGTTATTCAGTAATGTTTAGGGAATAACAAGAAAAAAAATCTGTATGTATTTGGTAAGACACAATTTTCTTCCAAATATTTTTGATCTGTGCTTTCTCAAATCCATGACTACAAAACCCAGACATGAAGGGCAAACCATATTTGTTCTGGAGAGCTTCCTCTTTCATTTCATTGCCCCTTCTCTCCAGCCCAGTGCCAGTCAGGGCAGGTGGGTAGCCCTGTTCTAGTGGGTGGAGACAGGGTGACCATCTGAGATGTAATTTCACCGAGTGGATAGGAAGTAGTTCCTGCTGTGTTTCTTGTTTTCTGTGTAGAATAAAACTTTTTTTCAATAGTAGTATTATACAAAGTTTCCTGAAATAAAAAGAGCAGCTGCTGTTTGAGTTCTTAGATGTTTTCTGTTACTTGATGCAGCAAGGCCTCATTTGATGGGGATTTACATCTTTTGTCCACAGCCTCATTAATGCTGAGCATTACTAAGAGGATTGTTCACAATACGGTGTTGCAGAGCACATGGAGAGCCTTTAAAGATTTGTCTCTCAACAAAATCCTTGCCAAGCTTTTCAAAATCAAGGCATAGAGTGAAAGAATATCTGAAAAGGAAGAAGGCTGGGATACCGCAGGAGCAGAAGCTCTTTCCATACTTGAAGCATTACCAGGAACCATCAGCAGCAGGAGTCCACACATCCCAATAAATAAGTTTCTATTTCAGACTTAAGGGTAAAATGATTTTTAAAAAAAAAGCAGCAATTCCTCAGGTGTGTGCCCCCACACACTCGCACACTCATTCTCTAACTATTGGAAAGCAATCCTCCTTCCATGATGAGAAGCCACACCCAAATAGAATTCTTACAACCAATAAATTGTCCTAATAATCTTCCCCCACTTTACCCACCCCCAACACTATATCCATCTACCCCCAAGGACCTCCAGAACCCCAATCAGTGGACTCATGGGCTTTTGCTTATGCTCAGGGTTATGTTAAAGACATTCAGACAACCCTTGGTGGAAAACAGCTAGGCCAGTTAAAGCCTAGAAGGCAAGCAATAACTTAGAAACCATATGGCCCTAGTAAATGGCATCTTATAGATTCAAGTTATGTTGATGAGTCCAGTACACAATTGTTTTATCTTGCTACAAATTTGTTTTTCTTTCTTGATATCTTTTTAAAAACCAAATTCAATGACAGAAAAGCAAACAGTTTCTTTAATCCTCCTGATTTTTTTTTTTTTTTTTTTACCCACATCTATTAGCTATACAGCCTGCAGCCATACTGTGCCTTCCAATCCTCTCAGATCTTGGAAGCTAAGCAAGGTTGGGCCTGATTAGGACTTGGATGGGAGACCACCTGGGAACACCAGGTGCTGTAGACTTGGGAGAAGGACCCAGCAACCCACTCCCAAAAAACAGTCAGCCTTTGGAAATCCTATAAATAGCAGAGAAGCATAACAAAAATGTTTTGTCTGTTGTAATAGGGTCACTATTAGTCAGACACCAACTCGACAGCACCTAACAACAACAAATTAGCTATCCTAGGGACCAACCAAATTACTCAAACCATTATCTTGATACAACCCTTTTCACATAAGGACACTGATTCCTTGTCTTTCAAAGAGACACACTACAGCTGCCTTCCCAATGGAGCCCTGAAAGGAGAGGTGCACCTAAGGAAGGCTGGCAGAGTGGGGAGGAGAAATGGCCAACAGCAGGAGGGAGAGTGAGGGCCTCACACTCAGGCTGAATCTGTGCCCTGCCCAATTGTCATTCATGCATTCGCTCTGTCCTTCCTCTCCTGAGGAATGGTTCTTGGCAGCTGGCTTTATGTTTACAAGTCATCCCTACTTTCCCTAAGCCTTCTTCATCAGCTCCTACTATTTCATTCTTTTTTTTTTTTTTTTTTTTTTTTAGCAAAACAGAAAGGAGTCAGTATTAGAAAGCTCTGGAAATATAGAAAAGTGATTAAACTACTTATATTTTTTTCATAATGGAATATAAGTTCTTCATGGGCAGAAGCATAGTGTAAGCGGTTCTCTGTGAACTATTAATGCAATGCTAAAATACAGGTGAGTCAACCAGAGAAGTGTCTTTCAAATCAGACCTTGCCTGAGCTGCGGAGTAGTACAATGCTAGGAATCTGCACATTTTGTTTTTCAACAAGATACTATTTGGGTTGTTTTGTTTTGTTTTGTTTTGTTTTTTGCAAAGAAACATCATTTTTCTGGCTGTGACAAAAAGCTCCATTTTATCAGACTTCACTAACTGGTTCCACTTATGACATAAACCAATCTCTGGATTTTGTCATTAGAATGAGTTATACAAGTGTATACTACTCAAAGATGATGCCCTTGATAAGAGAAGAATTCTAAGATATCCTAAATTAAGCTGCATAGAGCAAAGAGATAAGAAAATGCCATTTTAAGTTGCAGCTTCAAGCTAAATCAACAACAAAAAAAATGAAAAATAAAAGTTCTTTCACATTCCTTTTCTGCATGCTAAAGATAACCCATCAAGTTTCAAGTCCACTTTTCAAACCAACCAACCAAAAACTTTCAAATAAAAACCCTTCTCTTTCTGGTTTAACATTCTACCTCAGGACTTTACCCACTTCTTATTGTCCTGCTGTGCATATCTTAAGGTCCTCCCAGTTGCCCCTTCCCTGTGGCCATTAGAACACACTGCCTCTCCCTCTGGTCTTCATCTGATGAGCACCCCACTCACTCTTCAGATCAGTTTAAATATCATTTACTCCAAGGTTTTCCTTACCCTGACCTAGATTAGATCCCCTTGCTCTTTTCTCCCAACTCCCTATATTTCCACTTTTGCAATCCTCATCAGCCTTGTCATTATTATTAATTTATTGGTTTTCCCTGATAAAAAGTAAACGTCATGAAGGTAGAGGCCTTTAGAGGTGTTCGCAAAACATCTGATAAATTAAACTGGTGATTGAATTAAAACACATTTACTTTTCATCCTAGACTCTTCTTTCTCCCTGAATTCTAAACAAGACGAACTTTAGGCAACATCTCAAAGGAGAAAAAAAAGCAAAAGTCTTGCCCATGGTGGTTCAGCAAGTCAGATCTGATGATCATCCCACATGTTTCCTCTCTGACATGTGCGAAACACTGAATATAACTACTTTCTTTCCTCCCCTAACACAGTAAAACTTACCTTTCTCCTGTTGAATTTATGCTCATGTTCATTCACTCAATAAGCATTTATAAAGCCACTTCTGAGCCTGGCATGCTGGCATACTCCTGTAATTCCAGCACTCAGAAGACTGAAGTAGGAACATCACAAGTTCAAGGCCAGCCAGGGCCACATAGTGAGATCCTTCTAAAAACTAAAAATAAATGAAAATAAAAAACAACTCCTGTGTGTCAGGACTCTCCTCTAAACTTTTGCTGCTTTCAACATTGTGCAGTTGATACTTTAGGAGCTGACTGTACAAATAGAAAAATAGTAAGATTTTAATTACAAGAGAATAAAAATATTGATAATCAGAAATACATTTAGTGAAACCTCCAAAAAAAGGAATCTTTGAGTTGATGGCAACAGAAAAATCAATTCAAAATGACTTAAACCTAAAAATCTACAACTTCATGGATTCACAAGTTCTTAATGGCCAGAGGTTGCTTCAGGCATGGTTTGTCCCAGAACTTCATGGAATCACCAGGGTCTGGTTCCTTTTGGAGGCATTCTTTGAACCCCACCATCTCATAGTGGCTATTATTCCAAATCTTACTTCCTTCTTCCTTCTTCCTCATCCTAGAAAAAGCATTTTCTTACCTTCCAATTGCCTGAATTGGTCCAGATGCTCATCCTGGAAACAGTGGCCACTTTCAAGGAATGGGATACTCTGGCTGGTTTAAGCCAACAAAAATCGACCTCTGGTGTCAGATTTGATATCCATTCTATGCCAGCTGTATAACTGAGCAAAGTAGAGCACAGTCTTAAAGACAAATACCAAAGCCTGTTGGAGAAACTGAGAAATAGACACCAAAATTTAATCCACAAATACCCATCACACAGATGAACTGACTTTTCCAAGGTCACACTCAAATTTTTCCTCCTCCCATAAAAAATGACATCATCACTATTGTGTAAGTTATAAAGTTCTCAGTTTTCAGAGTTAGAACCCTGTCTAGTTTCCTCACGTTAAGCAATTAAGGCACAGAAATGTGAAGTAATTCAACACATAATACTCATCTAGTTAGTGGCATTGAAAAGAACATTACCTAGGTGTTTTTATTCCTGATCTAACCCCTTTTCTGGTATGTTATTATTATCCAATCAGGACAAAAATAAGACCATATGATTTGTCATTTCTGTTATTGTATAAACATAGGATTTATTGGCAGATGGAGTATGTTTGCTAGGTTTGTAAGGAA
>VMDO01013951.1:0-56325 GCA_007922755.1 Pedetes capensis | reverse complement strand
TTTGTATAAAATTCAGTATTTATTCATATCTCATCATTTTAATAAGTACTCAAGTGTGTGCATTGTTCTATAGTTTTATATGTATATTTTGTAACTGCCATTGTACTTAGAATACAGAACTCTTCCATTACCACAAGCCTCCTTTGGAGCTATCTTTCTATATGCATACCCACAGTCCCATTCCCACCTTGTTGTTGTTGTTGTTAGGTGCTGTCGAGTCGGTTTCCGACTCATAGCGACACTCTGTACAACAGGGGAAACACTATTGTCAGTGCTTCTCTGCTGTTCATAGGGTTTTCAATGGCAGATTGATTTTTGAGAGGGGTTTGCCAGGTCCTTCTCCCAAGCCTACAGCTTCTGGTGTTCCCAGGCCGTCTCTCATCCAGGTACTAACCAGGCCTGACCCTGCTTAGCTTCCAAGATCTGACGGGATTGGATGCCACAGGGCTATGGCTGCAGGCATTCCCACCTTAGCCCCTTCCAATAACTAATCCATTCCTATGATTTTGTAGTTTTAAGAATGTTATATAAATAGAATCATACAGTTTATCACCTTTTAGAATTAGTTTTCTTTTCACTTAGCCTAATTCTGTTGAGATCCATCAAAATTGTCATGTATTTCAAAAATTTGTTCCTTTTTGTTGCTGAGTAGTATTCCATATAAAAAAGTTCATTTTGATCATTAACCAGTTGAAGAATTTTTGGGTGGCTTTCCAGTTTGGGGTTATTATGAATAAAAGGACTGAGCATTTATGTATACCTCAAAGGTCCCTCAGTAAGGTCAATGAACAACCTATGAATATAAGTTTTGTTTCTGTGGGATAAATGCCCAGGATTGTGGTTGCTGGGTCGTATTGTTAGTATGTTTTATTTTTTAAGAACCTGCATTTTTATTTTCCAGGGTGTTTTCTATTTCACATTCCCTCCAGCAGTGTATGAGCTGTAGTTTCTTCTTATCCTTGCCACTATTTGGTGTTACCATTTTTTATTTTACCTATTTTCATAGGTAGGGGGTAGTGTCTTTTCTTTTTTTTTCCCCCCAGTACTGGGGGTTGAACCTAGGGCCTCACGCTTGTATGCTTTGCATGTGCTGTACCACTGAGCTGCACCCCCAGCCCATTTTTTTACTTTTTGAGACACAGTCTCACTAAATTAAGGAGAATGCCTCTGGTCTCGAACTAGCCATCCTCCTGCCTCTGCCTTCTGTGTCACTGGGATTACAGGCATGCGCCACTGCACCTGGCTCTGCCTTTTTTTCCCTTTTTTCCTGTACTGAAGCATTGAACCCAGGGCCTCATGCATGTTAAGCAGGTACTTTACCACTGAGTTACACTCCTAACCCTCTTTGGAAATAAGATCTCACTAAGTTGTGCAGGCTGCCTCTGGCTTCCAACTCATAGTCCTCCTTCCTCAACTTCCCCAGTTGCCAGGATTATAGTCCTGTGCTACAGTGCCCAGCATATCTTTTGTTTTTAATTTGCATTTCCCCTATGGCTAGTGAGGTTGACCATCTTTTCCTGTAGTAATTTACTTCTTTGGTGAAATGCTTGATTTAATTGGGTTGATTGTGTTTTTAATTTTTTCTCTCTCAAGTTTTAAAAGTTTTAAAACTATATGTTAGATATGAGTCCTTGGTCAGATATGTGGTTTACAAATGTTTCCTTACAGTTTATAGGTTGTCTTTTCATCATTATTACATTGTCTATCATAGAGCAAACATTTTAAATTTGGATGAAATCCAAGTTACTCAACTTTTTCTTTTATGGATTATATTCTTCAGTTAGTTCTAATTGGGGAAGATTTTCTCCTATGGTTTTTCCCAAGCTTTTTGTAGTTTTATGTTTTACATTTAGGTTTGTGATCCATTTTGAGTTCAATTTTGTGTAAGATATGAGAGTTAAGTTGATGTTCCCTATAGATGTCCACTTACTTCAGACCATTTATTGAAAAGGCTGCCCTTCTATGAATTGCTTTAGCTCCACTGTTGAAAATCACTTGCATGTATTTGGGTGGGTCTATTTCTGGGTTCTGTAGCCTACTGTATTAATTTTGAGTGAATAAAGTTGGATGATGTTTAGATATTCCTTGTAGTAGCAAGGCAACAGTGCCTTCTGAGCCTGATTTCACAGTTGAATGAGTAAACCAAGAAAAAGTGTTAGAAATTATTATTCTTTTGTAAGATTTTCTAGTTTAATTTCTTTGCCCATTAATTTTTCACATCATTAGCAAATTGAGAGCCATCTTAAAATTGTTTTCTTTTTGTTCATTTTTTTCATAAAGATTTGGTTGGAGCAGATGTTAAATAAAATAAATCAACACAATGGAAAATTTAAATGTAGCAGCTAGCAAGTATATATTGGGAGAAATTCACATTAATGTGGATTGAGCTACAGTTGTGTGACTAGCCTTGGGTAAGGTGCTTTGGTCTTGGTTAACTCTCATAACAGTTCAACAAAGTAGTTGTTAATACCTTCCTATTACTTTTCCTTGAAATAATTCTTCGCTTGTCATAGGATAGCACATTCTCCTGGCTTTCTCATTTCCTCACTGTGTCCTTATTCTCAGTCTCTTCTGTTTCTTCTTGTCTCCATGTCTTTTTAATATTACATGCCTGAAACTTTAGTCCTTGGACCTCTTCTCTTTTCTCTATACTCACTCTCTTGGTCATTTAATCCAACATACAGTTTTAAATACCATTCGTATGCTGAGAACCATCAAATTTATGGCCCCCTCTTGGACTGATACCAGCAATGTGTGAATGATAGAGCTTCTCTGCCTCCTTGCCAGCATTTGGCAATTGTTATTCTTTTTTGTTTTATCTGTTTTGTAGGAATATTTTATAGAATATTTGTAGACAGACAGACCTACCCCTACACTCACATCTGCCCCCTCCACACACCAGGGTGCCAAAAATGTATACACGTTTTTAGAGGCGTTATCTATGTATTATTTTTTGAAGCTGAGTTGAATTATGGTATCAATGTGTGAGTTGAATTATGGTAGCAAATGAATTCTAGCACCACTATGCGACAGGCAGAAGAGTAAAAAAAAAAAATGGTGGATACACAGTTGTCATTTGAGGAGGTCAAGACCATTCTGAAGTAGTATTTGAAATTCGAGAATGTTTTGGAAGTACAATGACAATGGAGGCATGAGTATGCAACAGGACCTCCAATGCCTAACAAGTGCACACATTCTTAAGTTTGAGATGTATGGTACAGTGTGTTACGTGAGATGTGGGAAGTCCAACATAGCAACAAATCCTGCTTCTCCTGTGATGTTGAAACCGTTTACCTGCTCACCACAGAAGTCTACCAAACAATGTGCATGCGAGTCAGGAGTTAGCAGAACAAGCATACAATGCGCTCTTAAAACAGCAAAATGAAAGTTTTCATCTCAAAATGTGTATACATATTTTTGGCACCCTCTGTATGTATAATGGTCTATTCAAGGTTTTATGACTTAGGTACCTAATAGGCATCTCATACTCAACCTATCCCATACTCAGATAGTCTCCCCACCCCAGACCTGTTCTTTGCTGAGTCTCCCTCATCTTTTTTAACAGCAAGTCCATCCTTTTTGCTGGTCAGGCCAAATTTTTGGAATTTTATTCACCTTTTCTCTTTTTTTCACTCTTTACCCCATATTTAAACAATAAGGAAATATTGAGAGGTCTTCAGACTATATGCAGAATCTAATCATGTCCCTCTTAACTCCTGCCATTTTCCTGCTACAAGCCTCCATCTTCTTTCATCTGGACTGTTAGAATAATGTCCTGCTTTCACTTTTCCCCTTCTTCAGTCTATTTCATTATACTATCCACAATGATCCTTCTAAAATATGTCTCATGGATCATGTTTTCTGCTCAAAACCCTCTAGCCTTAGCATGACATTTCTCTCTGAATAATGGCAAAGGCCAATGATATCTGCCTTACTGAGTCTTATGAGATCTAGTCCTCCCTTTTGTCTTTGACCTCATCATTTCCTACTTGTATCCTGTTATGGTTTGAATATAAAATGACCCTCAGCACTCATGCTTGAATGCTTGGTCCTCAGTGGGTAGCACCGTTTTGGGAAGCTGTGGTGCTTTGGGAGGTGGGACCTGGCTAGGGGAAGTCAGTCATTGGAAGTGGGCCTTTGAAGACTATCTGGCCCCTAGTTCTGGTTTAATTCTTTTTCTGCTCTACCCATGTACTCTTGCTGCCTCCTTGGACCTGTTCTCCCTACCAACATGGGCTGAAACTTTGAATCTATGAGCCAAAAATAAACTTTCCTCCCTTGTTGCAGTTTTGGCTCTAGCCCAGCCAAGATTAGAGCCAGCCTACAACATAACTAGTAATTATCGGGGACTTACTGAACTGGGTGGATGTTAACCGGTGGCGCAAATGAAGGACTTTGAGAGACCTTCAGTTGGTGAAACAGGGAAGGTAAGGTTTATTGGGTGCTCTTCAAGTGCTGGCTCTAAGCCTGCAGCATGAAATGCTTCAGGCTGAGTGCTGGTACAGCTCAGCCTTAAAGGCACAGCCACAGCTGCCGGTGTTCTGTGGAGGTCAGTTGATCTTGCCTCTCATAGCTTGCCTTCTTTACCTCCCTCCTTCCCAAGGATGGGAGGAATTGGGAGGCTCTTCGTGGCTTGCTTGAATCCTTCGGCTCTTTGGGGCCCCTGGGCTTGATCCCACTGGCTTGCTTGCAGATCTCACTGGAGTAGGGAGCGCTGGTCCAGGTGATGGGGGTCAGGTGACAGTTGAAGGATGGTCAGAAAGGTGAGGGTGAAGGGGGTTCAGGAGCCCTACTTTTATGGGGTCCCGGAGGGGTCACATGTTGGGATTCAGCCAATCAGGGCACACACCTGACAGGTATAGCAGGTAAACTGACATACCTGCCAGGTGGGGACAGTTATTACCCAAAAATGCTGAGGGAGCCAATCAAATTTAGGGTGGTTAGGGCAGGTCAGACTGGCCAGGCGCCATCTTTGTTCACTCAATGGGAGGGGCTAGTTTGAGTGAGTGAGATGAGCCCTGGGGTCAACTAGGGGTCAGCCCCTCAGGCTGTCATGAGGGACCCTAGTTGTGGAATATGATTTTAAAAATCCCTAACACTCCCTTAAGTTGCTCTGTCAGATATTTTGTCACAGTGACACAAAAGCTAACACAGAAATTTAGTACCAAGAGTGGGGTCATTGCTGTGCCAAAATGTATGTGGTTCTTAGGCATTTGGAACTTTGTATTCTTTTCTGTACTAGAGGGCTGAACTCAGGGCCTTGCACATAGTTTGTAAGTGCTCTAACTTGGAGCTGCACCCCAAGCCCCAAGCTCAGTTAAGCAGGCTGCCCCTGGCTTCAAACTTGTGATCCTCCTTCATCTGCTTTCTCAGTTGCTGGGATTACAGGTATGTGCCACCATGCCCAGCCATTTGGGGCTTTACTGCAAGAAGAGTTTGTAGTTGCAGGCTAGAGAAGCCCTAAAATGCTATAAGCAGAGCTTATTGCATGGTTCTTGTGGGAGTTCAGAAGACCAGAATACCAACAGGAATGCAGACATTAACAGGGGTACTCAGGAGGTTTCAGAGGGAAATAACTCTATTGGGAATTGGATTAGAGGTCATTCCTGTTAAATTCTGGCAGAGTTTGTCTGCATATGGTACATATTCTGAAAATTTGCATAAGACTGTATTTTAAAGTAATAGACTAATTAATTTGGCAGAGGAAATTTCAAGACAGCATAGCAATGAAACTGTGACATGGTTATTGTTTTTTGCCTTTAGCCAGGCTTATAGTGGGGAAAAAAGAGCAAAAAGCAATGCAGAAAATGTGAAAAATGTGCAGTCTGGCCAGAAAAAGAGCCTTAAAGTTGTGGACCAAGAGACTGTGATTATTAACCTACCGTTAAAGTGAAGCCCCAATGAAACAGTATGAAAGAGGCCTTGAGAGCAAATTAGGAATTGGTGAGACTCCAGCTATTGAAAGCCCCAAGGTATAAAGCTGCAAACCCACTTGAAAGACTTTCATTTAAAATAGAGAGGCTCCAAGGCATCCTGTTGGAAAGGGGCTGCCTTGCGAAACATTTTCCAAGGTTCAACTGGTCAGGCTCTCACAGGCTATTGGAGCCATGGTCCAAGGGGTCCCAGCTACCATTTGAGCTGGTAGCAGACCTTGGTGTTGTTCATGTAGTGCTGGTGATACAGGCATGCAAGATGCAAGGATTTTAGGGTCATCAAGGCTTGCACCAATGTTCTGGAAAAATGTGTTGACAATGTATGGCTAGACAATCTATAGCAGGATCAGATTCCCTGTGGAGGTCCCCTGAGGGTATGATGCATGAAGATGTGAAGGTGAAGCATGAGCTGCAGTCGAGACCCCAGGATACTGGAGTTAACCAGAAACATGGGACATATGCTGAGAAAAGCTGTTGGTAACAGATGGAGCTGGCCCAAGGAGGGCACGTTGCCTGCAAGTGGCAAAGCCTTAGGGTTTTGCTGCCTAAGGCTGTTGGACCCCTGATGATGCCCTGACCCATGCCAGAGCTGGGGGATTGATTGATTGCCCATCAGGGTTTCAGTCTCGCTTTTGTCTGATCTTTCATTGTTGTCTTCCTGTTCCTCCCTTTTCGAGTAGGAGTATTTACTCTGTGCCCTTGTATGTTGGAAGTGTGTAACTTGCTCCTTTTGATTTTTGAGGGGCTCACAGCTAAGTGTTGCCTCGAGTCCCTCAGAAGAGAACTTAGACTTTTGAACAGTATTGAGACTTAAGACTTTGGGGACTAAATGCATTTTGAATTATGAGATCGTCATGAGCCTTTTGGGGGCAGGGGCAGAGTGTTATGGTTTGAATGTAAAATGGCCCCCCAGGCTCATGTTTGGGTGGTTAGTTGCCAGTGGGTGGTTCAGTTTTGGGAGGCTGTGGAATTTGAAAAGGGGGTCCTAGCTGGAGGAAGGTCATTGAGAGCAAGCTTTTGAAGGCTACCCAGTCCCCAGTTTTGTTGGATTCTCCTCTGCTCCAGTTCTCTATGATATGAAGAGGCTCTACCATGTACTTTTGCTGTCTCCTTGGCCTTGCCCTCCCTGCCAGTATTTACTGAACCTCTGAAAAAGTGAGCCAAAAATAAACCTTTCCTCCCTGAAGTTGTCCTGACAGGTATTTTTTTTTCTTATAGCAACACAAAAGCAAAGTAACACATCCACTCATTCATTGCATTCCCACTACACTCAGCTCCTTGGCTTCAAATGTGAAGTCATGCTGTTGTACCCATGCTATTTCCTCTCCCTGAATACTGCTTATGCAGGTAGTTCTTGTGTTGTGCTGTCTGACCTCTGTCAGGTCTTCACTGAAATACTGCTTTTTCTTTTAAGCCTCTTGGGCTACCCTATTTGAAATATCAAATTAACTCCCTCTTACCCATAATTGCCTACAGCTGTAGCCCTGTGGCATCTGATTGAGTCAGATCCCGGAAGCTGGTTAGTACTTGGATGGGAGACCACCTGGGAACAGCAGGTGCCGTAGGCTTGGGAGAAGGACCCTGCAACCCACTCCCAAAAATCAATCCGTCATTGAAAACCCTATGAATAGCATAGAAGCACTGACAACAGTGTTTCGCCTATTGCACATAGGTTGCTATGAGTCAGATACTGACTCGAGGGCACCTAGCAACAACAAGAACAACCCATAATTAAGGGGCTGGGGTTAGCTTAAGTGGTAGAGTGCTGCTCCACACTCTCTGAAGACCCTGGTTCAATCTCCAGCATGGCAAAAACAGGAGAAGGACATGGCAATCTACTCTTGAAGTAATCCTCCCAAATAATCAGCCATTGAAAACCCTATGAGGGTCTCTATGAGTCAGACTCGACTCGATGGCACCTAACAACAACCCATAGTTAAATGTTTCTCATTTTAAGCAGCATATAACTCTGTTTAACTTATTATATTTTGTCTATTGTCTGTTAGTCTTTACTAGAATATTCTTTGTGGGGAGGTGCGTTGGCTTTTGTCACTATGGTAAATACCTGAGAGAAGCAATTTAAAGGGAGAGAGAATTTATTTGGCCTCACGATTGGTCTCAGTCTATGGCTGGCTTATTCCATTGCTGTGGGCCTGTGGTAAGGCAGAACATCATGATGTCAGGAGCACATGGCAGAGGAGGCTGCCTACCTCATGGCTGCCAGGAAGCAGAGGAAGAAGGGCACTTGGGATAAGAAATAACCAGGGATGTACCCTCAGTGACCTGCTTCCTCCAACTAGGCCCCACCTCCAAAAGTTTTCATCACCTCCCGATAATGCCATCAAATTATAAATCCATCAGTGAATTAAACCACTGATTAGATCAGAGGTTTCATGATCCAATCCCCTCTCAATGATTGACTCCAACAGCTGGGGAATCATCCTTCAATACATGAGCCTTTTAGGGGGACTCTTCATAACCAAACCATAGCAGAAAAAATTTTTGATTGCTTGATTTATATAATCTAGAATAGTACTTGTCTCCTAAGTTGGTACTCCATAAATAGTTGGGTGAATGAATGAATTCTGATCAGAAAACTGAGAATCAGCAAAGTGACTCTCCTGCAGAGGTAGTTATGAAAGAGTTGGGCAGTAAATAGCTACACCTTAGGACTCGGTGCTAAATTCTTAAGCAAATGATTTGGAAGCAGTATAAAACATATTCTCTGTCCTGAGGTAGCTCACAGTAAAGGAGTTTGAATTTGTACCTGTAAAAGTAGAAGCAGTAGTACTAAACAATACATGGTGAATGGAGGGATACAAATAATACAGAAAGAGTAATATTGTTAAGAGTACATGTAATATAGAGAGAAGGGATTTCTGTGGTAAAAATCACTAGACACAGTGCCCTGGAGAACTAGTTTCCATTAATTTTGAATGGTTTAAAGTAAGCTTTGGAAAGTAGGAAGATTGCTTTCTGTAATCCTTCCCTAAGCCTTTGATTCTAGACAGATTGTGTTAAAGGACTTTTAAATATCTTATACAGTTCTTAAACACTTTCCAGGTGGAATTAAGTCCTTTATTATGTATGGCTATGGATGTCACTGGATCATTTTCATTTGTTGAGAAGATTAAATATAGCATGTTCCTTTTTTGAGTCTCTAGTACAGAATGTTTATCAAGCAATGGCTGAGAAATGTTTTTCCTCTGCTGTTTTCAGGCATCCTGTGTTAGCTGAGTGGTAAGAAATGCCACCTCGTGGTTGTAAGACTATCATTTTTCTAACTGTTTTTGGTGTTTTTTTTCTAATTCCAGTTACAATAGCACAGCTGTTATAAACATGGAAAACTTCATATCTTATTATTTCTTATAAGTCTAAAATTTCTTATAAGTCTAAAATAATAAGAAACCATTTAGCATAAAGTTTCCCATTTGGAAGGAATCACAAAAGTGAGCCTTGAGAAAGAACAGCAAGGCAGAAAGCTCCACATAGTTCAAAATTTGTCATACTCAAATATGAGCAACTGTGAAATACATGAGCCATACTGCTTCTTTCCATTGCTTTCTCCCCAGCACATAGTGGACACTCCACCGTTTGGCATAAAAGAATGCGTGCATAAATTCTGTATGTACTGCAGAATACAGAACTAGAATTAGCAAATGACCCAAAAATTTGGAAGTTGATGGAATAGTTAACAATTCTCTCAATCTTTGAGTGTTACAACACTGAAGTGTATGATTAAAATCTTCCTAAATTTATGTCACAGGACTAATTTATGTTATTACTTATTTTGACAAAAAAATTCGTGCCTACTACCAAAGAAATCAAGCATTGCCAACTTAAAGAATGAATTTTTGTGAGTTAAGAACTTGTTATAATTAAGTGGCAGTATAATTCATTCAGCACCCATCCAGCTGGCTTCTGAAAATTAAACAGTTCAGACAATTAAATATTATGCTATGACTAAAATTTGAACTGGGAGTGTCCCAGCAAATAAGGATATATGGTTACCCTTCTCATAACTTGCATGTGTTAATTTTAAGCTTTACCCTTGCATATAAATTTTTTCTTTTTCTTCTTTCTTTTTCTTTTCTTTTCTTTTTTTCCAGTACTGGGGATTGAACCCAGGGCCTTGTGCTTGCATGCTTTGCAAGTGCTATACCACTGAGCTGCAGACCCCCAGCCCATTTTTTTTGCTTTTTGAGACAGGGTCAGCTAAATTACACAGACTGCCTCTGGTCTCAAACTTGCAATCCTCCTGGCTCTGCCTCCTGAGCTGCTGGGATTACAGGCATGTGCCACTGCGCCCAGCTGCATATAAATTTTTGATAGGAAGTACCACAAACTTCTAAGAAATAGGTTTTATTTAATTTTGAAGTGATTACTTATTGTTTCCTTAATTTTAATATATTCTATTCCTTTTTTCCTCATTCCTTCTTCCATCCATCTTCCCTCCCTCCCCCGCCCCCCTCCATCAGGGCCTTACACGTACTTTGTAAGCACTCTACCACTGAGCTATACCCCCAGCCCCAGTTTTATTTTTTTACATTGAGACAGAGTCTTGCTAAGTTATGCAGGCTACTTCTGGCCTACAACTTGATATCCTACTGTCTCTGGCTCCTGAGTTGCTGGGATTACAGGTGTGTGCCACCACACCCAGCTCCTTTATTCTACATTCTAGTAGTAGGAGCAACATTCTTAACTGTGGCTTTTTAGAATGTTGAAGGTAAAAGAATGAATTTTTGTAGTGATTTTCACTGTCAACAGGCTATTGGAATAAGGAGTTTCTAAGCAAAATGGAAAATTTTAAGTTACAAGGGTCTAACAAATCATGTAGCTCTCTCCATCTCTCTCTCTCTCCCTCCCTCCCTCTCTCTCTCCTTCTCCCTCTCTCTCTCTCTCTCCCTCTCCCTCTCTCTTTCTCTCTCTCTCTTTTAATAAAAAACTGAGCTCTTGCCAGTCATTGGCAAACCTGGAGTAGTGCCCATGTCTCTGAATTTCTTGTACCAAAGTTTTTCCAATTGTTGCAGTAACAATATTAGTAGTAATTGAGACTGAGTGCTGGCTGTAGTGTTTTAATCAACTGTTTTCTAGCAGAAAAACCAACCTAAACAAACTTATGGTAGAAAAGGTTTATTGGAAGGTCACAGTTAGAGGATCAGTCCATAATGGTGGTGGGTCAGGCCTGGCAGCAGCAGGAAGCAGGGCCCACGAACAGTGACCTTACCTCTTCTTGAGTAGGAAGCAGGAGCATGGAGCCATAGGTCTAGGATAGAAACCTCTAAAAGCATGCCCCCAGTGACTCATTTCGAACAAGCCAGACCCACCTCCTAAGGTTCTACAACTTCTGAAGACAGTGCCACCAGCTGGCGACCAAATGACAGGATCTTTGGGGGACATTTTAGATATAAAGTGTAACAAAAGCCCATGCATATGTTCATCCCATCACTTGTTTTGATGTTTTGTCTTATTTGATCTAGAAAATGGCAACTTAGAGAATTATACACAGCTCAATCCCACACTGAGTAGTAAGTGACAAAGGCAGGACTTGCACTCAAGCAGTCTGTTCCCAGTTAGATGCATCTCACTGCTAGGCTGTTCTCTTGTTGCATTTCTGGGTTAGCTTCTTGCAGATATGTCATATTTCCTGCTTGTTCCCTTAGTCTCATAAATGCATTGTCTGTCCACCCATACATCATACTGCTGAAAAACAAATCCAAACCTCTCTTCTTGAGAATGTGTCCCGAAAACTTCGGTCTTTATCAATATATATGGTTAAATGAGTATTTCATTAGTGCATTTATAAATTGTTTGATTAAAGAATTTAAACTGAATAAAATGTTTTATTGTAAATGTAAGAATGTGGACATCCTAAGAACTTCTAACTTATACTTATTTATATTTATTTGTTTATTTTTACAACAGGATCTCACTATGTAGCTGAGGCAGGTCTCACACTTGCAATCCTCCTGCCTCAGCCTCCCAAGTGCTGGGATTATAGATATAAACCACCACCCTCAAGAAAACTTCTAATTATTAAACTTTCCTTATTCTCATGTTTGTTAGCATCTGTATATTAACATAGCTATCTCTATATTACGCCTGATTAGAGAAAGTACTTTTTTTTTAAATCAGGCTGTACATTTCTGAGTCCATATGTAGGCATTCTTAATTAAGAGAACAGTCTGATTATAAGCCAGAAGTCAATGAAATTAATTAATTGGGGGTTATATTTAAAAATAATGTCGCAGGATTTAAGATTAAACACAAAAATGATATTAATTACCTGGTCACATTTGTTTTGATTTAATTTTTTTCATTTGAAAAAACTCCCAAATTTAATAATTTTTTTTTCTTTCTGTTTTTGCATTACTGGGGGTTAAACCCAGGGCCTCTTGTATTCTGGTTATGTGCTCTACCACTGAGCAACACCCTAGTCCCCCTTTTTAAATTTTTAATTTTGATACATGGTCTTGCTAAATTGTGTGGGCTGCCTCTGGCCTGGAATTCATGATCCTCCAGCTTCAGCCACCCAAGGTGCAAGGTGCTGGGATTACAGGCATGTGCCACAGTGCCTGCCTTAACTGATTTTTATGTGACTTTTGAGATAATTTTTAATTCAGTTGTTGTTGTTAGATGCTGTAGAGTTGTGTCTGACTCAGAGTTACCCTCATAGAGTTTTCAATGGCTGATTGTTTTGGAATTGTTTCAGGAGTGGGCTGCCAGGTCCTTATCCCATTTTTGCATTGCTGGAGATTGAACTCAGGGCCTCAGAGACTGCAGAGCGGAACTCTACCAACTGAGATAAATATTAATTATAACAGTAGTTTGTTTATTTGGTGCTTCAGATCAAACCTAGGGCTTCCCACATGGTAGACAAGTAAACCCCAACCCCTTAACTGTACTTGTTTGTGTGTGTGTTACTAAGCATAAAGTTTATTTTTGTAAACTCAAGAAAATCAAGGTTAGTACAATGGTTGAAGTTTTGTCTAAATATAACTTATTTTCTTATTGTTGTTGTTGTTAGGTGCCGTCGAGTCGGTATCCGACTCATAGCGACCCTCTGTACAACAGGGGAAACACTATTGTCAGTGCTTCTCTGTTGTTCATAGGGTTTTCAATGGCAGACTGATTTTTGGGAGGGGGTTGCCAGGTCCTTCTCCCAAGCCTACAGCCTCTGGTGTTCCCAGGCTGTCTCCCATCCAGGTACTAACCAGGCCCGACCCTGCTTAGCTTCCGAGATCTGACGGGATCAGATGCCACAGGGCTATGGCTGCAGGCTATTTAGTAGTATTTATTTATTGAATTCCTTTTTCTTTTTTTTCTAATTAACATATATTACACAGTGGTTTTCATTGTGACATTTTTATAATGTTTGTAATATATATTGACCATATTCACCCCTTAATAAATTATATCTTGTTTTAATTTTGAGTCAAACTCTACCCTGCTTTTTTGCAAATTGGCAAATTGCACATAAATGTTCACTTATATACAAGATAACTGCTCAAGCTGGTTTAAAGGTAGCTGCAATGTATCTAAAGAACTATTTTGTGAAGATATTGTTTCTATATCTGTAATGGGCCAAAAAGCATTTTCAAGAAAATTGTATTCTTAGTAGTAGAACAGCTAATGATTTAGGAGTACTTTTAAGACTTAGGCTATTTTTCCTGATTGTGCAATGATAGCATTGTTGTATAATGGGAGATTACGAGTTTGAGGCCAGAGGCAGCCTATACAACTTGGCAAGACCCTGTTTCAGAACTAAAAATAACGAATGCTAGTGATGTCGATTACTTGTGGAATGCTCTAGATTCAATTCCTCAGGACCATTAAAAACAACCAAAAAAAAAAGATTTCTGATTTTTAGAAAAGTAAATACTATATTCTAATAGGGCTGAGAAATAGGTAAGTAGGAACATTTACTTCTTCTTCTTTTTTTTTTTTTAAATAATTGTCTAGGCCGGTGATGTAGCTCTGGGGTAGAGCTCTTGCCTAGTGTGCCTAAGATCCTGGGTTCCCATCCCCAGCACTGAAAAAAAAAATCTTTTTCAAGTTGTATTTTTGACACCATACCTCATGTAGTTGTAATAATCTATTTGTAAAAAGGCCATAGAAATGTTGAGAATTGATATACTTTCTCCCTTTTAAAAAGTTGCTTGTACTTCGTTTAGGTTCCAATAGTTGCGCTCACTGCTACTGCAAGTTCTTCAATCCGGGAAGACATTGTACGTTGCTTAAATCTGAACAACCCTCAGATTACCTGTACAGGGTTTGATCGACCAAATCTGTATTTAGAAGTTGGACGAAAAACAGGGAATATTCTTCAGGATCTAAAGCCATTTCTTGTTAAAAAGACAAGGTAAGGATTTAATGGTCGATGAGTTTGGGTAACTGTTTCCTTACTTTTTAAAGAATTGGTTTTATCCTATTTGTTTATTCTTAGTATTTACTTCTAATAACATGTTTAACATATTTCAGAATTAAGTGTGGTATTGCATAATAATTTCAGTGACTGAAGAAAATGCATATTTTTGAAGGCAAAACCCAATCTTTTGATTTTTTTATATTCTATATTGCTTCAATAGGATATGTGCTGTTAATAATTGACAAATATAAAATGAACCTTTCATCTGAATTTCATCTGGTTTACTAATTACTTGAGTCATTTCACTTTTAGGGATTTTTAATAGAGCTTATCGTGTAAACATGTTGGAACCTGTATCATGTTCCAAGGGCTGTCTTAAGTGCTTTTATGCAAGTGAGCTGGTTAAATCCTTATAAATTCTCAGAAAGCTGTGTATTATCTTCATTTTATTCCTGAAGAAATTTTTAACTGTTTTCTATTTGTTTTGTTACATAAATTTTATAT
Organism: Pedetes capensis; assembly: GCA_007922755.1. Classification (NCBI taxonomy): domain Eukaryota; kingdom Metazoa; phylum Chordata; class Mammalia; order Rodentia; family Pedetidae; genus Pedetes; species Pedetes capensis. The sequence goes on along the minus strand of VMDO01013951.1, from coordinate 41,520 downwards.
GTATGCTAATAACTTTTTTTTTTCAGGTACTTGGGGGTTGAACCTAGGGCTTCATGTATACTTTGCAAGTGCTCTAACACTGGGCTGCACCCCAGCCCATTTTTAATTATTTTTATCTCGAGACAGGGTCTTGCTAAGGTATGCAGGCTGCCTCTGGCCTTGAACCTGCAATCCTCTTGCCTCTGCCTCCCAAGTTGCTAGGGATTTTAGAAGAAAATCTGTTTTAAAAAACTTATAACCTATTGATATAAATACTTTTGGAACGATAACACATTAGATTTACAAAAAAGCAAAAATCTTATTAATACTGAAAGATTGCCTTTATAGTTCAAAGAAGTGGCACATGCCTGAGCCACCGTGCCCGGTTTGTATGCTAAGAACTTTTACTAAACCTTATTCTCTGGCCCGTCTGCTCAGTGAAAATCTTATAATGTTTTCATGTTATGAAGTATGTTTAGTTCAAACATGTTTAAGTAATGTTTCTCCTACCAATACAAAGCAAATCCAGGCAAATAGTTTAAAGAACATTAGTAGTGGTGTCCTTTTCCAGAAAGGGATAAAAATAAGAAAGGATGGATCCTAGGTTAAGGATGCCCTTTAGTTATTCTTGAGGACCTTAAGGAATAATTTATTTATTTTATTATTATTTTTATTTTAATCTTTAATTTTGAGACAGAGACTCACTAAATTGTGCAGGCTACCTCTGGCCTCAAACTTGTGATCCTCCTGGCTTCTTCTCCCCAGTTGCTAGGATTACATGCATGTACTACTGTGTCAGCTCACTATGTTCTTAAACTAACCTGATTTTGTTTCTGTATTCACATTATGCTTAAATTAGATGAGCCTTTCTCACCTAATTTAATGGTTATATAGATGAGGATAGGTTTCTTTTCTCCTTTAGAAAATTGTTATGAAGAAATAACTACCTAGTAAGTCACTTGATGAAGTAATGACTCCTTTTGTAATAGAAATTTTTACTCTTGATTTATCGATTACATAGTCAAATTTTTCATATTTTTACCTTGTTTGAAATTTTTTAAAACTCTTAATATCCATTTGAACAGTACAGATGCATGTAAATTGAAAAATACTTCTTCTTCCAATTCCATTCTTCACTTACAACCACTGTTAATATTTTGGCATTTAGAAGTATAGAGTTCTTTCCTTTGATTCTCTTGTTGTGCTGATGATGTAACACTCTCAGTTTTTTGTTGTTGCTATGTTTATAAAAGAATAATTTCATACTACCTCATTTTTTTCCATTTTTCTCTTCTTAAAATTATTTTTGCTATCTTTAATATATTTTGTTTTCTTAAATTCAGGCCTTACTATGTAGGATATTATAATATCCAGATTTTGCTGCAGCTTAAAAACATGTTTTCAAAAAAAGATTTTTCTACACTCTAACAACAAACAGTTATAATTTTTTTACTCTGTTAATTTATCTAATGCAAATTTTTGGTAGGGAAGCCCATTTGGTGACTGTCAGTGTTTACTTTGAGCTGAGTGCTGTGATATATACCTGTAATTCCAGCTACTCAGGAGGCTAAGGCAGGAGGATTGCAAGTTCAAGGCCAGAGGCAGCCTGTGCAACTTAGCAAAGGTCTGTCTCAATAAAGAAAGAAGAGAAAAGAAAAGAAAGAGAAAGAAAGAGGGAGGAACGGAGGCTAGGGGTTATTGCTCACTTGCTTAGTGCACAAAGCCCTAGGTTCAACCTCCAATACTGCAAAACAAACAACCAAACTTGCTTTGAGTAGATTATTCAGTAACACTCTTGGCAGTGAATTTATTGCCAAGTTTTTTCTCTGTTGAGGATTTTAGCTGCTTTTGCTATAGTCTGTCTTAAAGGTTTTATATACATTTAGTTTTTTAAATATTTTCTTGGTATTACATAATATGAATGTACATAATGATGAACATTTTGTTTTGTTTTTGTTTTTGAGACAGGGTCTTGCTATGTAGCCCAGGAGGCCTAGAGCTGTTGCTCTTTCTGCCTCAACCTCCTGAGTGCTGGGATTATAGCCATGAACACCATGCCTGGCTTATATTTCACTGTTATAATTTCACTCTGAATATTTCTAAACATGTATCTTTTGGCAGATATGCAAGCGTTTTTGTAAAGTATATTCCTAAAATTGAAATTGAACCATTTAAAATTACTGTATCTAAAATAGTGTAATATTTTCATATTAAGTCAGCATAAATGACTATTTATGTAAATGAATATTTATAGGACAGTATGTCCTATTCATAGGACAGTATAGAATTTGCTGCTGAGTGTGAACGGGTGAAACAAATGTTCTATGCAAGTCATTGTTTTCAATTTTAGTGAAGTTTTTGCAGTAAACATTCTCACAGATGTTTTCTATAATGTTCACAGTCTTAAGATTACTAATAGGTACTTCTTTGAACTATAAAAGCAATCTTTCAGTATTAATAAGATTTTTGCTTTTTTGTAAATCTAATGTGTTATCTTTCCAAAAGTATTTATATCAATAGGTTATAAGTTTTTTAAAACAGATTTTCTTCTAAAACAAACTTGTTTCTGGCTTTAACTTTAATTTCTGTATGTGCTGCCAAAGCAAGTGTGAGGTTTTAAATTTAATTTGAACCAAAACTGAGTTCAGGGCTTTTGGAGAGTAACACAATTCACTTCTGCATTTAACTTTCCATAATTTTTGAGATTTTCATGCAGTTATTCATTGTTTTTAATATGCTTTCTGCTTTAGTCTTTTTCTTAGAGAGTAGAAAGTTAAGTAAGGTAAACCCCAAACTGGTCTGAAGCACACAATTAATGTATGTTTGCTTTTTTGTTCTTTTTTCTTACAGTTCTCACTGGGAATTTGAAGGTCCAACAATCATCTATTGTCCTTCCAGAAAAATGACAGAACAAGTTACTGCTGAACTTAGGAAACTGAAATTAGCCTGTGGCACATACCATGCAGGCATGAATTTTAACACAAGGAAAGATGTTCATCATAGGTTCATGAGAGATGAAATTCAGGTGTGAGGATCAGTCATTCTTACTCCATATGCCCCATAGGGGAAATGGGTATTTCTCAAATATATATTTACCAAATATATTTTGAGTTATTTTTTCTGTGTTCAGCATGATGCCATCCCTCTGATTAAGAGAATCAGTATATAATATGAAAAATGAGTATGTGAGTAACTGTTTCAGACTAGTATAAATAGTCTGTATCTACTGCTTAGATACACAGAGGAGGGAACACTAGCTCTGTCAAGGTGGTTTTGTAATGGAGGTGGCCCCTGTGGAAAGATGCAATTTGAGTAGAGTCTGAACATGAGAATAGAAGTTTGTTAAGTATACAAGGCCAGGAAATGATAAGGGCAAAGCAATTGGTTATAGAATTCCAAGAAGGGCACCTGCTAGATGCAAAGACACTGTGATAAGAAAGTGCACATTGGGCTCAGGAAATTGAGTGGCTTGGCCTGGTTGGAGGAAAAGAGAATGAGGCATAGGACTGGCAAAAAAAAAAGTGGGTAAAGACTCAGTGAGGAACTGCCAGAGACTCACAGGAAAAAAGTTGAATGGGTGGAAAGAAGCAGACTGGGCTTGCAGTCATATTCCTATAGTTTTTCCTAACTACTCTTTAGCCATATAATACTAATTTAAATGAAATTTCATCCAATAGATAAAACAGATTAAGTAGACTACTTCTGGTTGAAGTGGAGGTGAGGGAAAAGGGAGTCTGCAAGAAGCCTCCCTGTCTCTAAGATAGTCTGTAGTTATCTTATAATTTTTAGAGTGCCACAGAATGGAGTTTGAAAAGTATTGGGCTGAGGCTATAGCTCAGTGGTAGAGCACATGCCTATGTGTGAGACCCTGGGTTTGATTCCCAGTGCTACCAAAAATTATCATGATGGACGAGTATTATAGAAGTATTAGATTAAGAGCACTAAGTAGGACTTATTTCAAGAGGAGAAATTGAAGAAGGGAAGCGTAGTGATGAAATTATTGTGTGCTACTGTCACTGAGATTCCTGTGATGATTGGCCTGGTTTGGTGGGTGTCATAGAGGACATCTGGGAGGATTTAAATTCAAGTTACCTGAGAAGATTTAAATCAACAACTTAACACTGTCAGTATCATATCCACACTGTCTCTGCAAGCCTGTGCAGTAGCCCCTCTCTCAAACAATGGACTTCAACTCTGGCATTTTCCTCTCTGTCTAGCCCTCCGAATGACAGGTTGTCCTTATTCACCTAAGCCTATACTGTTCAAACAATTTCTCTCTTAAGTATGGTTCATATGTACTATCTATAAGGTTTGCTATGTAGTTATGTTACAATGCATACCTACCTGAAAGCATCTATTCTCCTTCCTCTTCTTTCCATAGATAGGAACAGCTATTCGAATTGTTCAGAAATTTTATCCAAATTCATGAACATTTTTATTATGTCAGTGGCTTAAAAATTGTCAGGTAAAATTGGTTACTTGCTGCTACTGAATCTTAATGATTATTCTTTAAGCCATTAATGGACCTGTGGTTTTTTTCTACTTAAAATATTACTAATTATTCATTTAGCCTGAAATTAGAATTATTATTGTATTGCTTATTAACTCTTTGTTTTTTAATATTGCAAGAGGTTTTATTGACTTCAGGGCAATTGACTCTTAAAATATAACTAAATTGCCTTATTTTTATTGCCCAAAGCTTTTACTTATTATTATATTCATTCCTGTATTCATTTTTATCTCACCCTTCTCTTACATCCTTTAACTTATTCACTGTCTTCTTTCTTCCTTTTCTTCTTTATATCTTTTTTCTTTCCTTTCTTCCTTTCATTCTCCTGGCCCATCTTAGCACATATCTTTATGTAGGCAAATAGTTCTATTAGGTTTTCAATGAAAAGTATCAGTTCTTCATGCCTTTCTCATTTCCATTTCCCACTCCCAACATTTTTTCATTGAGCCTTTAGGTGTTTACCACTATGTCTCGCCATAATTTGCTTATACTGCTACTACTTAATTTTTTGTTTGGTTCTTGGCATTCTCTATTGACGCCCCGCTATGAAAGTTGAAAGTTTAGCTCTTTCATATGCTTTACTATCCTTTTCCTCACCCTCACCATGCATTTCTAGTCCCCTTTCCTCCCAATTTATTTATGGCATAATATTGGCTAGATGTTACACAATTATTCACACAGTTATTACTCCAAATGCCTTTTACCTATAATCCATGTAACATCATTATTTTTCTTGCTTTTTGTGTTCTTATTCTTTATGCTTTTATCTTCTTAAAGATGCAGAGATAAAGTCATTTGACCCTACCATCTTTAATGAGAAATTTCCATCTTAAAACAATGTTAGCATATGATAACTTCAATCAGATAAGGGCACTTGAAACTTCATAATGATACAAAAATTTTATTTAATATAATAAATATTTTAAGATCCTCTTTTGTATCTCATATTCCTAGGTATTCAGGGGAACCAGTTAATTTGCTACTTTTTTTAGAGAATAAACAAAAATCCCATTTTACAATCATTGTCCTTAGTTTGGGCTAGGGTCCAGCACCACAAAAACAGGAGAAGGACATGGCAGTCCACTCCTAAAGCAATTCCATAACAATCAGCCATTGAAAACCCTATGGGGATTGCTATGAGTCGGACCTGAATCAATGGCACCTAACAACAACAACAACAAATTGATTAGATAATCTTTGAATCTCTAAGTGATTGGTTAAAATTATATTAAATTCATGTTTATGCCAGGGACTTTAATGAACAATTTTTTTTTTAAGTTTTAGTACTGTTAAATATAATTGTCAAACTTTTTATTTATTCTCAGTGTGTTATAGCTACTATAGCTTTTGGAATGGGCATCAATAAAGCTGACATTCGCAAAGTCATTCATTATGGTGCTCCTAAGGAAATGGAATCATATTACCAAGAAATTGGTAGAGCCGGCCGTGATGGACTTCAAAGTTCTTGTCACCTACTCTGGGCTCCAGCGGACTTTAACTTAACTAGGTAAAAACATTTAATGCTTTCACCTTACAGATTTCTTTCTTTTCTTTCCAAGAAAGTATTTGAGGCAGTGTCCAGAATTTCAAATTACTAGTGAATACATTTAAAGGCCCCCCCACCCCCACAAAATAACGCAAACCAACATAAGTCATCTATGAAGAACATTTGTGGCCAGTCTTGGTAGTACATGCCTGAAATCCCATCAGCTTGGGAGGCAGAGGCAGGAGGATTGTGAGTTTGAGGCCAGAGACAGTCTGTGTAATTTAGCAAGACCCTGCCTCAAGGTGATGTTGTTAGGTGCTGTTGAATTTGGTCTGACTCATAGCAATTCTATGTACAACATAATGAAACACTTCCTTACACTGTGAGAAGCACTGTTTCAGTGCTTCTTTGCTATTCATACGGTTTTCAATGGCAGATTGTTTTGGGCTTATATCAGGAGTGGGCTGCCAGGTCCTTCTCACATTTTTGCAGTGCTAGAGATTGAACTGGGCTGGGATTTAGCTCAGTTGGTAGAGCACTGCGCTGCAGTCTCTGAGGTCCCAAGTTCAATTCCCAGCACCGCAAAAATGGGAGAAGGGCCTGGCAATCCACTCCCAAGGCAATCCTGAAACAGTCAGCCATTGAAAACCCTATGAGGGTCGCTATGAGTCGGATACCGACTCGACAGCACCTAACAACAACAACAACAACAACAACAATGTGTTAAGTGCTATAAAGGAAGGTTGCCTAGAGTAGAGTATATGGTATTCACCAAGTTAAAAAGTAAAGTAAGGCTTCCTTTAAGAAATGATAGCTAACTTAAGATCAGAATGGAGGATAGGAGTTAGGTAAAAATGTTTACTATAAAATTTAAGCTTGTCCTTCTAGGAATAGTCACTAAAGTTTGCTTCTTAATATATTGTTGTTGTTAGGTGCCATCAAGTTGGTGTCTGACTCATAGTGACCCTATGTACAACAGGCAAAACGCTATTATCAGTGTTTCTCTGCTATTCATAGGGTTTTCAATGGTTGATTGTTTTTTGGGAGTAGGTTGCCAGGTCCTTCTCCCAAGCCTACAGCACCTGGTGTTCCCGGGCAATCTCCCATCCAATCTCCCAACCGGACCTAAGCCTGCTTAGGTTGCAAGATCTGACTGCATCAAATGCCACATTGGTACAGCTGCAGGCACCTCTTAACATGGAAATAATAAAACAATCATTTTCTTGTACAGAAAATTCTTGTTTTCCTTTTAACACTGGTGTGTGTATCAAGCTTTTTATGAACTAATTTAAAATAATGGGGCTAGCTTGCAGCTGTGCATGCTACTATTAAATTTGGGACATATCAAATATAGGTTGATTTCTACCAGTTCTTCTTTTATTTGTGCATTATGTTAAAGTTCCTGAAGACATTAGCAACCTGAGTTTTATATAGTAGCCTTTCATGTTCATCAGCAGACATATTTTTGGTTTATCTGGGTCCTAAAAGACATGTTAAATGATTATTTTATTAAGATTTAACAGGAAATAATGATGGTTAATAATCAAATAGTGCCATAAAATTGTTACAGTTGTCGCTTGGTATCTATGGGGAATTAGTTCTGGGAACGCCCCCCCCCCCCCGCCCTGTGGGAACGAAGGATGCTAAAGACCCTTATATAAAATGGCACAGTATTTGTGGATGATCTGAGTACATGCTCCCATATGCTTTAAATCATCTTTGGATTACTTATAATACTTACTATAAAGTAAATGTTGTATAAATAGTTGCTATACTGTGTTGTTTGGGAATAATGACAAAAAAAAAATCTCTACATGTTCAGTATAATTTGCAAGCATTGTAGGCCTACCTAGGTTTTTGACCTTAGGTTGATTGAATCCATGCTAAACCTGTAGGTATGGAGGGCCAACAACTTGACTTTCTAGTATAAGTACGTTATTCTTTGTATCAATCCTGATGGAAATAAATTATAGGGTTAGTCAGGATAAAAAAGAATCTAGTAAGAATTGAGGAGGGATTTATATACTGGTGAAAACCAGGATGGATTTTATACTGGTGAAAACCTCTTCTAGAAGAAAATAAATGAAGTTGATAGCTTTCAACTGAAAAGGTCACTATAATTCATACAGGTTTTAGAGTCTTTCTTAAGCTGAAATTCTGTTACTCAGGGAAGAAACTTGTCCAAGTCATCATGTAATAATTATTTAATATATAATGCTGGGGATGGAACCCAGGGACTCAAACATGCTAGGCAAGCCCTCTACACTGAGCTTCGCTCCCAGCCCTCATTATGTAATTTTATATTTCTTCCTCATGTAATTTTATATTTCTTCTTATAGAAGCCATAATATAGGCAACATCCCAATGACTACATTTACTATTATATTAAACACTCAGATCCAGTTGTTACTGTCATCTTGTTTTTAAAGAGAATAATTTGCAAAATAATATCTATTTGATAAACCTTTGACTTTTTCCAGCTGATTTCTAATATTGGTATTATTTTTAGAATTTTTTATCTTCAAATTTTTCTTATTCTGTGAAATATTGCACTTTAACTATTTCAAAAGAAGACTAAATATTCATTTGATTTGCTGTTAGAGACTTAAACAGCTTTGTTTTCTCAAATTTGTTATGAGCACTGATGAGATTTGTTAAGTGTAGGTCATCCAAATCAAATATAAGACAAAATCTAGTTCTGAGAGTGTGAACATTTGTTTTCCTTGTTCATTCTATCTCAGAAGGAAGAGGCGAACTAAAAAGGAATCAATATTTTGCCCTTGACCAAGGAAGAATGAGATTAGATTGTTGACCTAGGAACTTGAGTCAACAATTGTACATTTGGCAGAGAGTGGGGAGGAATACATACAAGGACATGGTGGTTGGTGGTATCCAATGATAAGAATATTTTAAAATAACAGATCGTTTATGCATTTAGACTTTCCAGAACTCCTTGAGAATTATACAGAGGTATTTTGATAGATCAGAAGGTGGGATAGTCAAAATACTAGTGAGTGAAGTCCATTTTGATGAAGCTCAATATTATCAATTAGACCTTATAGAATAAATCATTATTTTCTCTTGCAATATCTAAAAACTACTTCACCTAGACTTTTATTTATTCTTGGAAAGATGTACAGAGCTATTTGGGAGGTTTTCATCATCTGATATTTGATATTTATGAAATTTCTTCACAGAAAACTAGAAATTAACTGTTGGGAGGAGTTGTAGCAGCATTGACTTTTTAGAAAGCAAGTAAGCATGTTTTTAGTGTTATTTAACAATTTCAAATGGTCACTCTTATGGCAAAAATATCAGTTATAAATATTTGAGGTAAGCATTTAATTCTGATGCTTCACTGGTGTCCCTAAACCCCAGAGTTACAAAGTGAAGGTTTTAGAGAACTGAAAAGTCCTCCGAAGTGCTAATAGGGATATAGGCTCATGTTGGGGTGGTGAGCCTCTTCCTCTATTCCTTGTATAGATTAGTTTCTCACAGAAATAAAAATAAAGGATAAGCTCTTTCTACAGAAAGGTTGTAATTCATATATAGTAGAAGACTTGCTGGGAATGAAGAAGCATGTGGCATATTAACCCAAAAGGAAAACTTTATATAATTATTTTTCAAAAGCAACTAAAGAAATGATACCTGGACATAGGCAGAATTCTCCCCAAAGTAATTTTTATGACAATCATAAAAATGTTTACTTCTTCCCATGGAGCAATGACTGGGAAGGAATACAAGAAAGCTTTCTAAAGAAATAGAAATGTTGTTTATCCTGATAGGACTATGGTTTTTGTAGGTTATGAAAATAAGTAATAAATAGTAACAAAATTGCTGTTACAGTTTTACATATTCCTGTGTTATTTTTAATTGGCAGACACCACTTTATTGAAATACGTAATGAAAAGTTTCGATTATATAAATTAAAGATGATGGCAAAGATGGAGAAATATCTTCATTCCAGCAGATGTAGGCGACAGTATGTATTATTGTTTATTTTATATCACTTAATAGCACAGGATCCTAGATGGTACTTTTTAGAAAAGTTTACCAAATAATTAGAAATATTTTAGAAGAATATTTTGTTGATGTTACATGTGTGCTGACTTTTTGTTTTGGAGTTTTTAATAAGATATTCTTTTTTCCCCCCCTTTATTGGTAAGTGTTGGTGGGGTACAGAGTAATACAGCATTGGATTCTTCCATTATGTAACTATTATATCACTTGTGATTACACTTTTATCAGCCTACAAGGTTTATGGAACCTTTTGACTAATATGTGGTAAAACACTTATGTACATTTGGATTATGTTCCCCTATTTTTCCCATGCACTCATGAAATTGCATCGTTTACATTGAGATTATCCTCTCCCCCTTTATCCCTCGACATTGATTCTCCTTCCCATCCCACTGTCTGCAATCTTCACTTCCCTTTGCTAGTTTCCACCCTCCTCCTTTCTACTCATTTATGTTGTTCCTGTGTGCTAAATTTTTAAGGCAACTTTCATTGTATCTGAATAAACTGAAGCCAAATAATGAGGTACTTGGTAAATCAATTAATGATTTTACCTCAGTTTTAGCAATGAGTTTAATATACGTTTGTTCTTTAATTTAAAACTTTGTCTTGGACAGAATCATCTTGTCTCATTTTGAGGACAAAAAACTACGAAAGGCCTCTGTGGGTATTATGGGAACTCAAAAATGCTGTGACAATTGCAAGTCCAGGTAAAGATTTCTTCTTGATGGACATTCTCAAAGTCTTTGCTTCTCTATCTTTTCAAATTATGTTTGAGTTTTTGTTGAATAATTATTTTATTTTATACAATAGTTAAAGCCATGAGATGGTAGACCTAAATCTAAACATATCAATAGTTATGTTAAATGTTAGTCTTCTAAAAGTACCATTTTGAAGGCATAAATTGTTAGAATTGATTTTAAAAGTAAACCTGTCCTATGTGCTGTCCATAAGAAATTTGTTGCATATATACTTATACAGGTAGGTTAAAACAAGAATAAAACATAATATACCATGAAATCACTAATCAAAAGAAAATTCGAGTTGTTATTTTTATTTGGGCTTTAGAGACTTTGGAGCAGAGAATACTGCTAGGGTTTAGCTCAGTTGGTAGAGTGCTGCTCTGCACTTTTTGAGGATCCAAGTTTGATCCCCAGCATTGCAAAATGGGAGAAGGATGTGGCAATCCACTCCCAAAAACAATCCTGAAACAATCAGCCATTGAAAACCCTGTGAGGAGTACTGGGCGCGGTGGCGCACGCCTATAATCCCAGTGGCTGGGGAGGCAGAGGCAGGAGGATCACAAGTTTGAGACCAGAGGCAGTCTGCATAATTTAGCGAGACCCTGTCTCAAAAAGTTTTAAAAAAAAAAGTGGGCTGGGGGCGCAGCTCAGCGGTGCAGCACTTACAAAGCATGCAGGTGGGAGACGCTGGCTTCAACCCCCAGTACCACAAAAATAAATACGTAAATAAATAAATTAATTAAATTAAATAAAAAGAAAACCCTATGAGAGTCGCTATGAGTCGAACCCAACTTGATGGCATCTAACAGTAGCAGCATAACTATTATAGTTAGTTGTCTACAAGGCCTATTGTTTAGGCCCTTAAAGCCTAAAGTATTTATTATTTTGCCCTTTATGGAAAAAGTTTTCTGACCCCTGTACTAGACTATAGCTTGTCTCAAGATTTTTCAATGAATTGATATTCAACTTACCACATTTTCTGACCAGAATGCAATTGATGTACAAGTAAGATAAACAAAAAGTTTTTATGCATCTGGAAATTAAAAATAGCACTTTGAAGTAACAATCAACAGAAAATTAAACTGGAAATTTAAAAAATTTAGAGGTTAGTGATAATTACAGTAATACAAATTTTTAGTGATAAAGTGCAGTATGGATCATACTTTATGGAAATTTGATAGCTTTAAATTCTCAGAACATTTCTCAGCCATGCACCCTACCAAGGAGGTTAGAATAGAATAAGTAAGCCTAAGCATAGTTGGGGTTGTTTTTGTCCTCCTACAAACATACTATTTTATCTGGAATATTGAATCTATTGTTACTGCTATTTGAAAGATATTTATTACAAGGAAAGTAAGTAGGTAATTGAACTGTATTAGTTGATTGTCATTAGGGCTTCTTTTTGTTCTCAAGCAAAAGAATAATCATTTACATTATGATAATTTCAAATGTACCTGAAAAATGACTTAGGAATTTAATTTCAAAATATACTTACATTAAGAAAGGTTTATGTGTCATATTTTATAATCATTAGGGTTTAAACCAACAAGTTACTCTTAGGAGTTTTGTTTTGTTTATTTTTTGCAGTACTTGGGTGAACCCAGGGCCTCCTGCAGCTGAGCAAGTGCTCTGTTATTGAGCTGCAACACTAGCTTCTTTTTTATTTTTTATTTGGGACAAGGTTTTGCTAAGTTGTACAGGCTGCCTCTGGCTTCACACTTAGGGTCTTCCACTCCATGGTAGTCTGGGATTTAGCTCAGTTGATAGAGCACTGCTCTGCAGTGTCTGAAGTCCCAAATTTGATTCCCAGCACCACAAAAATGAGAGAAGGACTTGGCAATCCACTCTGAGGCAATCCTGAAACAATCAGCCATTGAAAACCCTATAAGGGTCACTGAGTCTGATATGACTTGACTGTAGCTAACAACAACAAACTCCCATGGTTGCTAGGATTATGGGTGTCCCTGGCTAAGTATGTTTGTTTGTATTTGGGATAGGGTGTCGCTGTGTAGCCCAGGCCGGCCTCAAACTCACTATCCACTAGCCTCTCAAGTATTGGGATTATAGGCACGCACCACCATGCTTATTGAGGTTTTGTTTTGTTTTGTTTTGGGGGGGGAGTTAAAGTTACAGAGTTTATTAAGTACATACTTTAGAGTCCATGAGGGCACTCAGAGAGAGATATACATCCAAGACATAGGCATAGGCTTCCCAAGAGAGAAAAACAGCCAAGACATGTATATTTTTTATGTTAAGAACTTTTATTTGCAATAGGTCCTTTTCTGCAACAAAGCCAAACACAAAAGTCCAGTATTTATATAATTGATTAACTAGAATTATTCTAGCTATAATCCTGCAGCTCTGCTTTCTTGAATTTATTCATTTTTTGTCTAAGGCCTGAGATACCTCCCATGAAACTTGGCTTCTAGGGATTTAGAAGAGAATAATTCACATAACATTCTATGATGATGTGTTATGATTTATTTCTCATGTTTTAGATACTTCATATGCTCTTGGCTATAATACACTTGTTGCTTCTAAAGTGGTTGGCACATTTGAGGTATTTTTTACTTGCTGATATGTTAAAATTTTTCATTTCTAAACATACATGCCTTACCTCTGCTTTCTTTTCTTTTTATCTTTTTTTTTTGTGAGAATAAAACAAAGTTATGAGTTTATTAGATACAGGCTTTAGAGTAAGCATGAGTGGTCACAGAGAAAAGAATCATAGTACATGTCCAAGACATGGACACAGACTTCTTTAGAGAGAGGAGCCCTTGCCTATGTTTTCTTAAATGTATTATCATTTTTATATAGATTGAATCACTGCTATTCCATTAATGACTCAGATGATATATCACAGGACTTTGGTCCACAAGCATTCCAGCTACTCTCTGCTGTGGACATCTTAGATGAAAAATTTGGAATTGGGGTTCCAATTTTATTTCTCAGAGGATCTGTAAGTATATCTGTGAATTACCTTTCTAGTCCTTTTACTCCTGATGATACTTTTCTTCAGAGGTTTGCTATACTATGACTGTAGCTTTGGCTTAAATGAGTTATTGGAAACTCAGTCATATTAAGTTCTAGCTAAACACTGTATTTATTACTTTTGACAAAATGTATGTAACACATCTGTTGCTGTTTTGATAATCTGAAAATTCAAGGTGACATTCAATCATCTTGTGGTTGGGTGAATCCCTAGACTGGTTTTAAGATAATTAAGGAAAGTTAACTTACATTGTGTCAAGGGATTGGTAGAAATTGTATCTTTAGGTGCCCCGAAACTGGTAAATTCTTTGTGCAAAACTTTAGTTTTAGGGATTATTCAGTAACATTGTATGGCATCTCCTTTCTTATCTTCTATTTCTTGTCAGAAATATTTAAAATTTTAAGAAAGGTGATTTTTTTTCATTTTTTCATTTTGTTTTGATTTTTTTTTTGTTTGTGCTTTACCAATGAATAGCCACTTCAACTACTTCCTTTTTTTATGATTGGTTTAATGTACCAGTATTATGCTAACAACCTTAACGTGCAAATAAGACCTGACTCCTACTGTTAAAGAGATTTTTCTGTATGCTAAAGAGCTGCATTTGTATGATTTTATTTCTGATTTAGGAATCAGTAAAACAAAATTAAGAATTATATATTGATATTAGTATAATAAATCAAAAATAGGAGATAAGATACTTTGCAAATATGTCTGTTTATTAAATATACCTTTAAAACAGATTAAAATCCTCATTTTGTATTTAGAATTTAAAAATCATTTAGATAAACATTTATTTGTTAAATACTCAAATGCTTCACATAGTTTTTTTGGGGGGTTTTATTTTGTTTAGAAAGGAAGATATTCGTTGTTGAAAATTTTGTTGAAAATTTTAAATAAAATATGTTGAAAACTTATGTTAGCCTTTCAGATATTGTTTTAGATGCTGAATGGAGTTTAAAATTTTGTTTTTAAATTGCAAGATTGGTTAGAAATTTAACAGAATTGTTGCATCAGGAATTTTGTCTGCTGTGTGTTATACTATTTTTTTAATATAAAAACATAAGCTGCAAGGGATAGCTTAAATATAATTGAGGTCTATAACATATCTTCTGTCTTTGTGACCTTCAAATCCTGTGTATCCCAGTTGAATGTATAATTTGTAAAAATTATCTTTGTTTTAATTTGGTATTATCTAGCCATATCCAGTATCAACAAATAAGTTTTAAGTAGGCTCCTACACAAACTTGAAGTGGTCACAAGAGGGATCAGGTTTCATCTATAATTTGAAAACCAAGTCAGACCACTTATACTGACAGTGTCTTCTGGGAGTCTTCAAATTAAGTAGATTATCCTTTGTGAAATTTTATACTACCCTTGCTAGATAAACGTGTAAAACTTCTTAAAAAGTACCACTTAAGGAATAGTATTTGTAGACACTAACCACAATGAAAATAAGGCAAGTTTCTTGCCTGCCCCCATTTCAGTCATCTTGATTTCTACTGGGATATTATTGAAAAAATGATAATTGTAATTCCTTTGAGAATTTAGCAAATTGTTTCCCTTAGCCGATTTATGACCAACTAATATCTTTATAGGTAAGTTTAACATATAAAACGACAGATTTTAAACTGAGAACTCTTGGAGTTTTTTAGAGATAAAATACAGTGTGTGCCAAAAAAATGTATACACACCTGGGAATGAAAACTTTCCATTTTCCTGTTTTAAGAGTGCATTATATGCTTACAGTTATGTGATTAACACCATTTTTTGAGCAAACGTCATACTATATGTTGCCACTGTAATTCAGTTCAACTTTAAAAAGTAATACATAGATGATGTTGTTAGATGCTGAGTCAATTCCAACTCATAGTGATCCTATGTAAAACAGAACAAAACACTATTCAACACTGTGCCATGCCGACAGGCTTTGTCAGTGCTTCTCTGCTATTCATAGGGTTTTCTTTTCTTTTCTTTTCTTTTCTTTTTTTTTTTTTTTTTCAGAACTGGGGATTGAACCCAGGGCCTTGTGCTGGACCACTGAGCTGCCGCCTCCAGCTCATTTTTTTTTTTTTTTTTTTTTACTTTTTGAGACAGGGTCTTGCTAAATTATGCAGAATGCCTCTGGCCTTGTACTTGAGATCTCCCTGCCTTGCCTTCTGAGCTGCTGGGATTACAGACATGTGCCACTGAGCCCGGTTTATTCATAGGGTTTTCAATGGCTGATTGTGTTGAGATTGCTTTAGGAGTGGATTTCCATGTCTCTCCCCCATCCTCTCCCATTTTTGTGGTGCTGGGAATCGAACCCAGGGCCTCAGAGAGCATAGAGCAGCATTCTACCAACCGAGCTAAACCCTAGGCCAGTACATAGATAATAGCTCTTAAAATGTGTTTACATTTTTTGCATCCATGGTATATGTTTGTGTGTATGTGTGTATAAAACACAAATATAGTTTCAGCAGGACATGAATCTGTTCTCTTACACAATATTTTTCTAAACAGTATAAATAGTTATGCAGTTATCTATGCTTGTGAATGGGCTGGGATTTAGCTCAGTTGGTAGAGCGCTGCGCTGCAGTCTCTGAGGTCCCGAGTTCAGTTCCCAGCACCACAAAAATGGGAGAAGGACCTGGCAATCCACTCCTAAGGCAATCCCGAAACAGTCAGCCATTGAAAACCCTTTGAGGGTCACTATGAGTCAGAGGATACCGACTCAATGGCACCTAACAACAACAACAGAACTAATTTGGGCTGGGATTTAGCTCAGTGGGTAGAGTGTTGCGCTGCAGTCTCTGAGGTCCGGAGTTCAATTCCCAGCACCACAAAAATGGGAGAAGGGCCTGGCAATCCACTCCCAAGGCAATCCCGAAACAGTCAGCCATTGAAAACCCTATGAGGGTCGCTATGAGTCGGATACCGACTCGACGGCACCTAACAACAACAACATGCTTGTGAGTGGAATTTGAAATTTTGTATTAACATACATGCTTGATAAGAAATTAAATAGTAATAGTATTGCTAAGGAACTTTGTTTTAACTGACTTAATAGATCACTATGTAAAAATTTTTAAATATCCTGTGTGAATATATGATAAGATATACAATGGCTTTAATTGTATAGATTGGAAAACAGAAGCACAGTCATTAATTTGTATAGCATTATATACATTATAAAAGTGCTGAACTTTATCATGGCTCCTGCATTAGGTAACAATTTTGAAAAAAGATGATTTGACCTAAGTGGCTTGTGGATCTGTTGGTAATTTTGTTTATTTATTTTTTTTAAGAGAGGGTCTGTTATGTATCCTAACTTGGTTTAGAATTTGTGATCCTCTTGATTCAGCCTTCCCAGTGCTGGTATTACAGATATGGGTTACCATACCTGAATATAACTGTTGGTAGTTTTAATCACCTTCTATAATTTTCAAAGTACCTAACAATATAGGGCTATCCATTTAATTTTTTTGGACAAGCTATTTCATCTGAAATATATATCTAGTAATAATTATTGTTGCTTTACTGTTTGATTCTTTTTTGCACATAGAATTAGCAGTTTCAGATGACTTTTTAAAGTCCTAAAGTGGCAGCTATGAACTTCTTAGACCCATAGGATCTGGGAAAGAGGCAAAAATAAATAATAACGAAGAAAAGAAAAAATAAAAATGTTTAATAGAAGCTATAGTCTTGTACTTTAAGACTTAAAAAATTTAAACCTTAGCCGGGCGCGGTGGTGCACGCCTATAATCCCAGCAGCTCAGGAATTGGAGGCAGGAGGATCAAAAGTTCGAGGCCAGAGGCAGTTAGTGTAATTTAGTGAGACCCTGTCTCAAAAAGTAAAAAACTGGGCTGAGGGTACAGCTTAGTGGTACGGCACTTGCAGAGCATGCAAGCATGAGGCCCTGGGTTCAACTCCCAGTACTAAAAAAAAAAAAAAAATTTAAAAATTTAAACCTTCTTGAGTTGGAGTTTATTGGCTACTTTTCCCACTAGCTATTAAACATCCATTTTTGTTTAAGGTACTACATTATGTTTTTTTAGTGGACAAAGAGGTGAATTAGGTCCAGGCACAGTGGTACACAGCTATAATCCCAGGGTCACAGGAGACTGGTGAGTTTGAGGCCAGAGGCAGCCTGCATAATTTAGACTCTGTATCAAAATAAAATAATAAAACATGGCCTGGGAGTGCAGCCCAGTGATAGAGCATTTACAAAGCATGTGCAAAGCCTTGGGTTCAACCCCCAAGTACCAAAAAATTTAAAATAGTGCTGTATTAGATGAGAGTCAACAACAATTACATTGTAGAAACAGAAAAAGTTTACAGAAAAAGGCTTGTCATAATCCCACTGATGCTTTGCAGACCAGCCTCAACCAGACCTCAAGGTCCTTTGATAAGGATAACTGATGACCGGAATTCCTGTGAGTAAGGTTGACTTCTGAGAAATAGAAAATTTAAAAAGGGGGCTTGCCATGTTTCACCTAGCACCAACTAGACTAGCTCTGATTAGACTCCAATGATAAGGGAAGTTGTAGCACTAAACAGGATGTACAAGGTAAGTTAGTCAGAAGGAAGACATCTGGAGTTTATCTTAAGGACAGGCTGACCACTGAGGAATGAGAAATCACTCTGCACTTCCCTCCCCTTAACCACTAATTCTTGCTTATGTAGCCTTGCTTCTCCACCCCTATCCTTTAAGCTCTTAACTAATGTGAGTCCGCTGCTGTTTTCTGAGAGTCCACTCCCGGGACTGAAAGTAGCAGGTTGGCCAGTCTAAATAAACTTTTTTGCTCCCAATCTTTTTCTGGGTTAGAGCCGCTGGGTACAACAACATCATCTAGTGTTACTTGGAAAGAAATAAACACAATGTAGTATAGGAAGAGATAAAGGACATATGAGTAGATACACATTGTTATTGAAGTTTGGAAGAGAGCTGCTTAGGGAATAAGAAAAAATTTTTGAAAGCATGATCTGATCTTTCTGTTTTGTGGGGGATACAGTAGATTTTGGTAAGATACAGGTAATTTGCCTACAGCTGTAGCACTGTGGTGACTGATTCTGTCAGATCTTGGAAGCTAAGCAGTGTTGGGCCTGGTTAGTACTTGGATGGGAGAGCCCCTGGGAACACCATGTGCTGTAGACTTGGGAGAAGGACTCGGCAACCCACTCCCCCAAATCAATCTGCCATTGAAAGCCCTATGAATAGCAGAGAAGCAGGAACAATACTGTTTCACCTGTTGTACATAGGGTCGCTGTGAGTTGGATACTGACTCGACAGCACCTAACAACAACAAAGGCAATTTGGGCATTCAGAGATGGAATGAGTGAAGAAGGATGGAGGAGAATGTTATTCCTAGCAAAAAGGACTATTGCAAAAAAAATTTGATTTTTAAAGAAGTTACTTTGAAGAAGCAGGAAGTGTTTTTCTCCTTCCCTATCAGATTCTGGTGCATAGAATTTGCTTTTATGAGAAACCATTACTTTGGTCAGGTGCAGTGGCACATGCCTGTAATTCCAGCAATTCTGGAGGCGGATGCATAATTTAGCAAGACCCTGTTTTAAGATAAAAAGTAACAAATGGGCTGGGACTGCAGCTCCACAGTAAGGCTCTTGGAAAGCATGCCCAAGGCTCTGGGTTCTACCCAGAAGTACTAGGGAAAAAAAGAAAAAGAAAGAAAGAAACTAATACTTTGGGTGATGTGCTCTGGCCAGTGAGTTGTCTCTATTCTAGCTCTGACTCATCAGTTTGTGGAGTTCCACATTCTATAATATGCCAGTTTTGTTGATTCCTAGTTTTCCAAACTGATATTTAAAGGAAAAGAATGAGATGAAAAATTCCCTTTTCTGGACTATATCCCCAAGAAGTTATAGGCTCATTGAGCTTAAGCTGGCAAAAAGACTACTTAGCCCTCCTATCTTATTTTACTGTTCTTGAAACTGAGTTAAAATGAAAGTTAAATGGCCTGACCTAGGACATACTGTTAATTTGTGTCAGAATCAGAATGATCAGTCAGTGTTCCTGAATCCTAGTCTAGTGCCTTTTCTGCTTGTTATGCTGTTACATGCAGGTTTGGGGGGGGTTGTTTTGTTTTTAAGTACTAGGGGTTGAACCCAGGTTATCACACATGCTAAGCAAGTGCTCTACCGCTGAGCTGTGCCCTCAGCCCCTTTTAAAAAGGTTTTTCAGACAGAATCTTGCTAAATTGCACAGGCTACTTGTAGACTCAAATTTGGTATCCTCCTGCCTCAGCCTCCTTATACTGGGGTTACAGGCGTGGACCATTGTGCCTGCCTGTTATATGCAGTTTTTAATTTGTGTTTTTAAGCCAAATGTTCTAGAGATTCTAGAGTGAAGGTTTATGGTTGGTTGGTTGGTAAGTGATGTCCACATAAAATTGTGCCTTCCTTAAAAATCAGTACCCAAATTACTATGTTTTCTCCATAGCAGCTTTGTTATCCTAGCAATTTTTCTCCATTAATGGATAACCTGAGAAGTTATCTAGAACTTTTAAGCAATTAATGTAGGATGCCTTGCTCAGAGTGAGAAATCATTAAAAGGTTTGTTGAAAATCTATATTGTGTAGTTTTAATTTTTTTTTTTTTTTTTTTTTTTTTTTTTTTTTTTTTTTTTTTTTTTTTTTTAATACT
Source organism: Pedetes capensis (assembly GCA_007922755.1). Lineage (NCBI taxonomy): Eukaryota > Metazoa > Chordata > Mammalia > Rodentia > Pedetidae > Pedetes > Pedetes capensis. The sequence goes on along the minus strand of VMDO01013951.1, from coordinate 21,153 downwards.
GCTTGGTTCCATTTGGGTTTCTAGTTGAAAAGGAAATACCATTCCTTTGAAGCAAAGATGTATATATTAAAGAGCAAAGACATTTTATCCTCTGCATGGTGATTACTATGGAAATAAGACAATGTAAATGTATTCACATAGTATACAGTGTTCAGAATGATTATAAAGGGAAGAGATAATTCCTACTAATTGGGAAAACTTCATTGCCTTGTGCTAGTAAATGTGCACATTCACTTCAGGTTTTTTTCTGCTTAGGAATGGAAAAGCTAGGAGAGTAATTTTTAGTGTCTAGAGAGCTAGTAGGTGCTAGTTAGGCAACTTATTACCTTTTGTATAATTAGTTGGCAAGCAATAGAATTTCCTACTACAAAGGTAAGCCCCCAGTAGATCTACATGGCCATTAGCAAGGGAAAACTGCCTACATACTGTTAGGTTAAGAAATTCAGGTTGAGTTAAAGAGTCAGATGTTAACTAATAAAAAGGAAGTTAATATTACTGAGCCGGGCTGTGTCCTAGTTACTCACTTTGTCTTGATGATATCCCCAAGAGATAGAAACTTATTGTACATGTGTATCAGTTGAGGCAATAGAAGCAAAGTTAAATAACTTGCCAAAACTATGGCTTGAACCCAGGTAACAGAAGTCAAGATTCTACACATACATGTACTGTGTGTGTGTATGTGCTTGTGTGTGTACACTTGTAGAAGTAGTTGTCTGGAGGCCTTTGTCCTAATCTTGCTGTAGTACAAATTCATAGTGGGAAATTAAGTTCTCATAAACATCTTTGGGCCTCATTATTTGTTAGCATATGGTTTAAAAATGACTAAGAAATAGCTCAAACTTCTCTTCTAACTTAGAAATTATGTGCTTTATTTTATTTTATTTTAAAATAAATTTTATTATGTGTGTTTTGAGGTTATATGGCATGATGTTATGGTGTACATACACATAGTAAAATGGTTACTATAGTGAAGCAAAATAACATATACATTGTTTCATATAGTATACCATTTTTTGTTTATTTTGGTGGCAAGAGCAGCTAAAATCTGTTCATTTATCAGAGATTCCAGATACATAATTTTATTAACTATAGTTCCCACATTGTATATTAGATATTTAGATTTGTTCACTCTACATACGTTTGATTTTAAATATTGTACTCAAATCAACCCAATTAAAGATGAGCTAGGCAGGGATTGTTAATATGGAAAAGTGGCCACATTGTTCTTGATTGCTTATGTTTTCTGAAATTTTGTAATCACATTTTTGTAAATGTAATCATCATGTTATTAAAATTCATTATTTATCTATTTTAATAAAATTTTTATTTCTATCTTTACTTTTTGCTGGGGTTTAGCTCAGTTGGTACAGTGCTGCTCTGAGCTCTGAGCTCTCTGAGGCTCTGGGTTTGATCTCTTGCACTGCAAAATTGGAAGAAGGACCTGGCAGCCCACTCCCAAGAATAATCAGCCATTGAAAACCCTATGAATAGGAGAGAAGCACTAACGTATTACCAAGCATGGCACAGTGTTGGGTATTGTTTCTCGCTCTGTCATACACAGGGTTGCTGTGAGTCAGACCCGACTTGACAGCACCTAACAACAATTTTTACTTTTAAGGTTTAATAGAGAGCAAGTTATAGACTATGTTAATTACTCTGGTTGAAGCCTATATTTTTAGCTCTTTTAACTACTCTAGTTGAAGCCTATTATAGCTAGTTTCATCCTGGTGTCCTTTTTTGGAAGGATCAGCCTCTGATTGAAAGCTGCAGACAAATTGCCTATATCTAACCAAACAGACCATTTTGGTAAATGTGTGCCTTAGAAATAGTAGACAATGGCACAAGTATATTAATGTATATCTATGATATGATTTACTTTTGCTTTCAAGTGTATACTTGGGGAGATCTTTAAATATTAAAGTCATATATCTTTGCATTTATCATTCTTATTCTGTTTTGTTGTTGTTAGGTGCCTTCGAGCTGCATCTGACTCATAGCGACCCTCATAGGGTTTTCAATGACTGATTGTCTGGGAATTGCCTCAGCAGTGGAGTGCCATGTCCCTCTCCCATTGTTCTGTTTTAGAATGTGTGTATGTATATGTATATTCACATTCTTATCATTCCAAACTGGTAAACCTCTAACCACAGCATTCTTATCAGTTGATTAAAGCCAATATATTCTTAATAAAGAGCCTTATGGTTGCCTATGTCTGCTGCGACTTATCCTATATATTCTTTTAATTTGGAGCTTTGTATTTTATATGCTGTGTTGTTAAACCTTCCTTAGGGTGTAGACAAAAATGTGAGTGTTGAGTCTGTAGTCATACTCTAAAATTTTAGACTGTACTTTATATTGAACTTATTAGAATATATTAGCCTCTTGTCACATTCAAGGAATGAATATTTTTGAAAGATGAATGTAGCCTAAAATATAGTACTTGTATTACAAAGCTTGTTATCATTCTAGCTAATTTAAACAGAAAGTGTATTAAATGGCTTATGATATTATCAACAAGATTACATTGCAAAATAGTCCAGCAAGGGAGCACTTGCCTCTTCTGTGATCAAGAAACTATTTGTCAACTTGGGAAGCTGCCACTATAGCACCTGATCCAAACTGCACTGAGTAGGAAGCAATAACAATCAGGAAGGTTATGTTTTTGATTGTTCTGAGAACCACCTTGTGTTTGCTATAATCTCTTATCAACAAAATGGATGCCTCCTGATATTTACAAAGCCTCCTAGTAGTTGTTGAGTTTTTCACTTCCATTCATAAAATGCAAAAATCTCCAAATCCATGCATATTTGCCAAAATAGCAGAGGAGTAATCTTTGCCTCACATTCTGCTTATACATGTCATAGAAATGTGTGTTAGATTAGCAAAATTTAAGACACATCCAGAGCCATGGCTAGAGTGGAGTTTGAAAAATAGTGTTTGCAACTTTCCAGATTGTGCAGTAGAAGACACAGTGGATGGACATTAGAATGACCCTTGAATTACCATCCACCATGATCACCTCACCTCAAGTATATTAGATGGGAGTAGTTACTCTTACCCATGAAGTCCTATGTTGAGATACCACCATGCACAATTAAAGTACTTAAATTTTGTAGAATGAAGAAAGAGGCAGTAAGAGGATGAAGTGGATGGAGAAGTACTTTGTATAGAGTGTAGGTGGGCAGAGTCTTCATTTCTCAACAAAAGGATAATTTTCCTAATGTTTCTAGAACTTGATGGCTATAAAGAGTCTCCCATAGGAGTTTTCTCTTGACTTAAGCATGTAAAAAGTCAACTGTTTGGCATGTATCTCAGTACAGGAGCTAAACCATAAATGACTAAGTGAACTTTCTACTGTATTGTGAACAGCAAAAGTGTATTGTAGTGTATTGTGAATAGTAAAAGCAGTCATGAAGTGGAAGTTGAAAATTGCTGCATGACTATCTTTGAACAGTCATGGTTCTAGACCTGAGCTATAGGTTATGATCACTTTTTATTTGTTTGTTTTTGATTTTTTGTGTTTTAAGATGTTTCTGCCCAGACAGGCTTTGAATTCACTTGGGCAGGCCTTGACCTTGGAATCCTCCTGCCTCAGTCTTTGGAGTAGCTGAGTGCACCACTGTGCCTAGTTTATGACCACTTTTTAAAACAGTATTAATCAAAGGACTAAAAGCAAAGATTGTAAATATTCTACCACATATCCAAACCTACACATTGGGAAATGCATCTGAATTACATGTGAAATTTTCTATCATTATTTATTTCTGTTATTATTTGTATTTATTTGTGTGATGAGTATTCAGATCAGGAAGGATGTGCGTAAAATTTTTGTAGGTTTTTGAAGCTGAAATTTGTTCTTAAATCCAAAGAATAAGTAGATGAGTTTGTGTTTTACTTAGCCTGTTTAATTTGATAAGCATTTTTAGAGATTGATCTTATTCCTAATTTCAGAATTCTCAGCGTCTTGCAGATAAATATCGCAGTCACAAGTTTTTTGGTACTGGCAAGAATCAAACAGAGAATTGGTGGAAAGCCTTTTCCCGTCTCCTCATAACTGAAGGATTCTTGGTAGAAGTTCCTGGACATTCCAAATTTATAAAGATTTGCACCCTAACAAAAAAGGTAAACAAAGTACAAATCTACCTGTTTGGTTTAATTTATTTTGCTATGCATTAAAATCTTTGTTGCTTTCAATAGGGTAGAAATTGGCTCCATAAAGCCAAAATGGAATCTCCACAGAGACTTATCCTTCAAGCTAATGAAGAATTGTGTCCAAGAAAATTCCTTCTGCCAAGGTTCGTTTTTCAGGGATTTTTTTTCTGTAATTTTTTTTTTTTTGGTGGTGTTGCTGTTGCTGCCATTTAAATGATGCAAATTATACCAGTTTATAGATACCATACAGGTAAAATTAGTTGCCTGTTTGTTTTTTCATACTTTAGTCAGTTTGGGAGAAGGGGGTTATGGTTGAGGTAACCATCTTAGGAGGCTTTCTCATTGATTAAGTAGCATTGAAATAAATGCTGAAGAATTCATATACCATAGTTCCTTCTTATGTGGAGAAAATGGGGAGATACAGCACTTTCTGCCTAGTTTTTAGTATCACATGTTATCAATCATATGTTTTTTTCTTTGAAACTTCTTCCTTTTCTGGGGATATAAATCAATTTAAAAAATCATCAGTTCTAAAAGGGTACTATATTTCATCTACTTTTCTGAGATTGGGGATGTGATGATTGATAAATTAGATAATTGTATTTTAATATTGGAGGTAATTTAATTTTACTATTTTCCAGTTCTAAAATTGTATCTTCTGACACTGAACAGCATTCTTCTCATCGAATGTCAGTTGAATTAACTGCAGAAAAGAAGGTTTGTTTTAAAGAAGTGGTTCTTATTTATTTCATTCTTCATTGATGCAAATCCTGTTTTAAAATGTTCTATCTTAATTCCCTTAAGAGAAAGATGGCACATAGAAAAATCATAAATTGTAAAGAGAAGTGATATGAACAGAATAAAATATGTGACATGATTTCTGAAACTAACAGGATTAGAATTATTTGACAAAGTAATTTGATTGATTTTTTGAGTTGAGTCCAGGGCCTTGCACATACTTTGCAAGTGCTCTACCACTTGGGCTACACCCAAAGCCCACTTTTTATTTTTTGAGTCAGGCTCTCCCTAGGTTACACAGGCTGCCTCCAGCCTCGAACTCAGGATCCTCCTAGCTCAGCCTCTCCAAGTTCCTGGGATTACAGGCATGTACCCCAGTGCCTGGCTTTTTTAAGGCTATTTTATAACTCATTTGGCTTGGACTTTTTTGTTGTTGTTGTTTGTTGGTTGGTTGGTTGGTACTTGAGGTTGGATCCAGAGCCTTGCACATACCTTGCAAGTGTTCTACCATTGGGCTGTACCCCCAACCCTATTTTTAATTTTTTATCTTGAGGCAGGGTCTTGCTAAGTTGTACAGGCTGCCTCTGGCCTCGAACTTGCAGTCCTCCTGCCTCAGCCTCCCCAGTTGCTGAGATTATAGTTGTGTGCCACCATGCCAGGGTATGGCTTAGAGTTTTTAACATAATATTTATGTGGGGCGTTGCCCTGCTGCTGGACTCACTCTGGCCGTGAGTAGGAACCAGCTGCCGAGGACCTGCTGTCTGGTAAGGGGGAGCCAAGCACCCAAGAGCCGCGCAGCCCAGAAAGGAGGCTTATGCCCACAGCTGCTCTGAGAAGCCTTAAGAAAGGTAGGCTCAGAGGCTTATGCCCATGGCGGCTCCTTGCTTCTTTCTTCCCAGTGAAGACACTGACTCCAAGTGCTCTGCTCCAACAGCTCTTTATTGTTTCGTCTGTCCTGGTTGATGGAATGGACCCAGACTACTCCGTGTACCGCCTTTATATACTCTCCAGGGGCTAGCTGGGGACCAATAAGAGGCAGTCACTCCCTGTGGGTCTCAGCCAATCAGGGCGGATATGAAAATTTGGTTCTGTAAAAGTAGGCAATCAGGGATAGTTCCCTAACAGTCCAATCAGGAGCCGTTAGGTGGTTTGGAAACAGCCAATTGGTGTTGAGGGGTCTGAGGAAAGGGATTGGATGCCAGTGCCATCTTTGGGAGCTCAACGACCTGTAGTTCCCGGATGTAGGGCAAAGGTGATTGCCTGGGGAACAAGCCTCAGACTTCCGAGTGGGCCTAGGCAGTACCATACATATTTATAGTTAATTTATAAAAAGTCTGATTCCTAAGTATTCTCATTAACACTATACACATATGCACACCTCTGTGTGTGCACATGCACATACACTTTCTTGCTTGTTTGAGATTTTAGATAACTATTACAGATTAGGTATTTACCTATGGGCAGATTTAAACTAATTAGAATATGGAAAATGAAAAAAATGGGGTGAATTAAATTTTCTAGTGCACTTTTTCTGCTTTATTGAAGTATATAAAATATAATTCAATCAATTTTGTAACTTGGGCACTTGCTATATCCTAGAATATTCTCTTGATTATTTATATTTACAGTTTTGGGAGGAAGGGGGCATTGAGGTATATTTTTAACTGCCTTTAGAATCTTAGAAGATGATGGTTTAAGAGATTATTTTATTTGATTTATTTGAGGACCTGGTTAGTTGGAGAAAAATTGTCATTGTGAGATTTGGTATCTTATTTTCTTTTTATTTAAATGTTTTCAAAACTTCTAATTTTTTAATGGACCTTTATGTGTTGCAAATCAGTCTGACTTGAAGAAGATGTATTCTTACAAAGCACTTGAGAAAATTTCTGCTGGAAGTAACATTCCTAAAAACAGGTACAGAATTCCAGATTTTCATTTTCTATATTTACTCACATTATCAGGACTATTTTTCTTTCTTTCCTAAAGGGAAAAAGCTATCAGATATTGGACTATTTCATTGGCAAGAGGAAGTGAAATTAGAGCATAATCTTCCAGTATTATACTGACTAAAGCAGACCATATGATAGTGTTAACCTTAGTTTAGTAGCTAACGCTTCTTGGATGTTGGGCATGTACTATGTTAAATGCTCAGCACTCCATATGTAATAGCTCATTTAATTCTTATAACAACCTCCGAATTAGCTACTATTGTTTATCCCCATTCTACAGTCAAAGACACAACGTGTTAGGAGGTTAAGAAACTTGTTTAAGAGTATGTAGCTAATGGCAGAGCTGGCTTTCAAATCTATATTTGTCTACTTCTAACATCTAACTATTATTATATTTGTATGAAATATATATTCTCACCTCATTTTTTAAAAAGGTATTATGGCAATAGCATGGAAAATATGAGTTAGTGGAGACTAAAAGTATCACACTTGTGTACTTTTAGGCTTACTGTGTGACTTGCTGATTAATGAAAGTGTAGAAAATGTGCAGAATTCCAGAGCTCTGAAGATGGTAAATTTGTAAAGCATGTCAGGGCTTACATTAATAATTCACAGATTAAATGGACTGCTTACATGCATATCAGGTTTAAAGTAAATTGATGTGCTCTAAGATGTACTTTCTAATGCATTGAGCAGTTCAGTACACTATTTTATATCTGACAAAATATCTAACCATAATATCAGTTTCCCACCCCAAACAATTTTTTTCATTGAATATTTTGTGTATGATTACTAGTATTTTATGTAAACAAGAAGCTTAATGAGTGAACAAAACAGTATATCTATTCCATATCATATCCTCAGTCATTTCTTCATTTAAACATTTATTATGTCTTTACTAGGAAGCTTCTTAGTGCCAGGTACCATTTTAGGCATTGGGATTCAATGGAGAATATTAGAGACATAGTTACTGTTCCTCCCAGAATTAATACTCTGTTGATATGTCCAGGGAAGGGAACATAAAACTAAAATCCAGGTTATAATATTTTAGAAACAAGACTTCCCAGAAGAAGTAATAGCTTGAAACTTAAGAAGTTAGTCAAGTGATGTGAGGGGAAGTATTCCAAACAAAGGAGCATTCACATACACAAACTGAAAGCAAGGGAAGGTACAACATGATTGAGGAAGAGGACAGGATGCCTAGGAGTACATGGTAATTAAAGAGTGGTAAAATGGAAGCCTGGAGAATTAAACAGGATTCGGAATATTCAGTTCCTTTCAAGCACTTAACTTGATCATAAGGCAGTTGGGTTTTAAGCAGAACAGAGATACGATCAAAGTTATTTTGTGTAAAGGATCGGGTAGTAAATATTTTAGGTGTTGAGGGCCAAAGCCTTTGTCACAGTTGCTCAACTTTGTTTCAGCTTGAAAGCAGCCATAGAGAATTTGTGAAGGAATGCATGTGGCTATATTCTAGCAGAACTTTATTTATGGATACTGACGCTTACATTTCATGTAATTTAGTGTGTCACAAAATGTTCTTTTGACTTTATTAACCATTTAAAAGTATTTTAAAAAATTTCTTAGCTTACAGACTTAAGTAAGACAGATAGATGTATTTGGCCCATGGCCCCTAGAGTGCCAACCCTTGATTGATCACTTTACTGTGGAGGGAATAGATTGCAGAGGGTCAGAGCTGTGGTAGAGACACAAACAAAGAGGCTGTTGTAGTGTATTTGCAAGAGGTGAAGTTAGCATAGATGAGGGAAGTGGCAGTGAGCATGGAGAGAAGTAGATTTATAGGAGATAGAATTGTTAGGACTTGATTGAAAAGATGGGTGGAATAAGGAAAATGGAGGACTTGAAGATGTCTTTGATTACTAGGTAAGAATATCATCATTCCCTTCGCTGGGCAACATAGGGGAAGCACAGGTTGGAAAGAATGGGTACTTAGGAGCCAAGGTTAAAATCAGGCGCTCAATGCTAGATGTCCTGAGTTTGGGATAGCTGTTGAATGGTCCACAAATTAAATACATGGACTTAGTGTACAGAAGTAAGCAGGATGCCTATATTTCAATAACTATTATTTTGAAATTCATTTAAATTTTTATTAAATAATACATGTAGAAAGTCAATTGGTATTTAAGAGTCTATAACAAAACTCACCAGTGTACACCCTGCCTAAACCTGCCTTGTTCTATTCAATAGAAGTAATCATTCTCAAATCTTCTAGCTGATTTCTATGGTATTTGCTTCTGTATTTTTAAAAGACATGCTTTTAAACTACTGTTTTTTTTTCTTATCAATTAACATTTTTTGTTTATTGACTTTTTACTGTGGTAGGTTTTCCTTCAATCCTTTTAAGATAATAATGTAAAAAGTTTTTAAAATATTAATAATTTGTTTTTGCATTATTACAACCATGCAAATATTGTATAACACTAAACAAACTGTAGCTTTGGCTGCCACTACCTTTGACTTTCCTGGTATTAATAACTGTCTTTGCTTGGTCTTAGTATTCCTTTTACTAATTTTTCTTTACTTCACTGTCTTTCTTTGTTTACTCTCTTGGAGCGTTCCTTTACTTCTTATCACTTCACATCCAGGGAACATTTAATTTTCGTTATCAAATTTTTATTTCTATGAATTCTTATTCTCTTCTTGTTTCTTTAATAATGTGTAACAGTCTTTTGTTGTTTCATGGGTATATTATCTTCCTCATCTCTCTGATGTTTATTATAGTTATTTTGAACTTCTGAGCACTTTTAATAGGATTCATAGACAAAAGATTTTTTTTCATTAAACTTCTTCTGCATGTATTTCTGCCTCAAGGATGTTACTCAAAATTTTGCCAGCACATATGATAATGAAATATTTGTCACATTTAAAAACTGTTTTACAAATAGCATGTTGGTGTAAAGATTCTGTAAATACTAAGATAAAGAATGATACATAACTCAAAGCAAATTTATCATTTTCTTGATTTATCTGATATTCCTAATTCTTTAAATTGGCAATATCTTCCCTCAGGTTCAGGTCTAGTTAGTGTATGTGATAATTGTGAAAATGAAATCTTTACACCATAGTTTCTGAATCCTTACAACAGAGAAATTTATAAACATTTATTAAGTATGAAATACAATCTCCTCATTATCTTCAAAAAGCAAGAATTTATTGAAATTTGATGTCTTTTTTATAGTCTGTTCTATACAATTTCACTTTAATAAATTTTTCTATTTATAATTAATTTATTACTGAGAATTGCCTCTTATAGAATATCTAGTTTGCTGAATAGCATATCTCATACTATGTTTGCTAATTGAGTGTATTCTCTCCTTTTGAGGAATACAAAACAAAATTATTTCTTTGCCTTATATTTATTTGTTTGATTTTGAAGGAAATTCTGAATTAATTTTATTAGTTCTTTGCTACTATATCTCATCAACCAAAAATCAACGATATCATAGGAAGAATCAGATTGTATCTCTCTTGGTTAGAAAAGCACTATTTTCAGTTTGGATAAGGAAGGTTTTCTATGAAAGCATTTGGTTCAAGAGGAGGGTGAGATCCATGCTCTCTTTAAGCCACCAATTGTGTAAAGAACTCAGATTGCAGTTTTAAGATTACCACTATAATGAATGTATTTGGTCTAAAATATTTAAAGTCTAGGCTGTTGCCATTTTAGTAAAAAATTGTCTTACTGGTATTGTGAAAAATAAATGTTAGTATTGTAAAGAATAAATATTAGTACTGACTTGCAAAGATATTCTCATTTCAGGCACAAAATGAAAAGTAAGCTAATGAAAAGAAAAATTTTTATTATCTATTTTCTTTTAAATATGTTAGTATCATGATGCAGACACCTGGAAAGTCATCCAATTTCTCAGAACCTGTTCTTTCAGCCCAGGAAGAGGAGACTCAGGTAAGGCTTTTATAGAAAAGGAAGTGGTTTGTGAGAGTGTGGTTATTACTCTTTGCATGCTAAAACTTCTGTTGCCAGTATTTTTTTTCCTTTATTAGTAAATGATGATGGGGTACAGAGTAATACGGCATTGGCTTTTCCATTATGTATCCTTTATGTTGCCAATATTTTAAAAATTGTTCTTTAGCTGAGAATCTGAGCTAGAGTTCAGTTTATTTGCATCTTAAGCGAAAATGTAGTATCTGAAGCTCTAAAAATAAAAGCTGTTTTTCTATGTACATTTTAAAAAGTGTTGAGTTGTTGCTTTGTTTTTTTGTTCAGACTGTGTTATATGGCAAATTGGTAGAAGCTAGACAGAAACACGCCAACAAAATGGATGTTCCTCCAGCTATTCTGGCAACAAATAAGATACTGATAGATATGGCTAAAATGAGGTAAACTATCTGTTTATTTTCTGACTTATTTTTGTCTGACATAATATACTTGTAAATAATATCCTTAAGGAATAATATGACCATGGCTTCCACTATCATACCTATGAGGTGACTCCCAAATCTCTAGTGCTGCTGTGGTCATAACTTGGCTGAACTTTAGTCCCACGTTTCTGTGTGAATGAAAACCAGCTATATTTTCAGCAATGAGATTCAGTATATATAAAACTGAACCCATTATTCATTCACTCTCCATACACAAATTTCATCCAAATACCAAAACTCCTCTGTCTATATTCCTCTTTTTATTTAGTCATACTATCATGTATCTCCTACTTCCTATTTAAATAGTTCTCAGCTCTTTCTATTGTGTTTGTGTATATCTATGTCTTCCTGCATTTTTTCTTTTCTTCTTTTTTTTTCCCTTCAGTACTAGGGAGCTGAACCCAGGGATTCATGCATGCTTTTGCAAGTGCTCTGTCACTGAACTGCACCCCCAGCCCATTTTTGACTTTTTTTAAATTTTGAGACAGGATCTCACTAAGTTCCACAGGCTGCCTTGAGCCTCCAACTTGCAATCCTCTGCCTCCTTAGTCACTGGGATTACAGGTGTGAGCCACTGCACCTTTCATTTTGGTTTTAGTGAGACAGGGTCTCACTCTGTAGCCCAGGCTGTTCTCAAACTCATGATTCTTGATGCCCCTGCTTCAGCTTCCCAAGTGCTAGGAGAGTAGGTATATACCATCCATGCCTAGCTCCTGCTTTTTTTTCATGACTCAGTGTTAGTTCAGATCATTTACACTTGGCCTGTTGCAAAAGCCTCTTAACTGGTGGTCACTCTTCGATCTCTATTTATCTGATATAGGAATACCAACTTAATCTTTCTTTATCATGTTACATGTCTACTAAAATGGTTTCCCACTGTCTTGTTGAGCTTAGAATTCAAGCCCCTCCATTTATGGACTGAAACATTTTTCCATCTAAGTCACAGAATTTGAAGTGATTTATCTTACCTGGATTGTTACCATTTATTGGAGACTCTTTTCATCTTTCATACATTTTTTACAGTTGGTTTTGCCTTGTAGTTTCCCTGATTCCTTGAAACTCTTCTTAAGAAATCCTTCAAGATCTAGTTTATTACTGTTTCCTCCATGAAGCCTCCCCTGGTGTTAATCAGCAAAGTAATTCCTCTCTCCTGAATTCATAAGACATTTAGATGAATTCTAAAAATGCTTCTAATGGCACTTATCACACAGTGATTTGATTCTTTTTCTTTGTAACTAGTGGTAGACATGTATTACATCTTCTAGATCTTATACTCTGAATAAAGATATTAGTTCCTCACTTCTTTGTGGCTTCCATAGCACCTAGCACATGCCTAGTAAGCACTAGGTGGTCAATAAGTATTTGGAAGAAATTATTTCCAAAGAATATTTGCTGGGTTATTGTATTAATCTTTATGCTTCTTTTAAAAAATTGTTTCTGTCACAAAATTTCATTCAATCATTGTTACTTTATTCCAGGATTTTCAAATGATTTTACGTAGTGCTTATATCTTAAAATGATTGTTTTGTTAAAAAATAAGCATTCTAAGACCACATTTTAATATTCAGAGAAGATATTTAAGGAAAAAATGATCATTAGATTGATATATTTTTAGAAAGATGATATTGTACGTTCTTAGATATTGGACACAAAAAATATTGAGCTACATCATTCAGTGCACCACTGTTTAGGTATTTAAAATTCAGCATGCAGTACATATTGTAATAAAACCAATAAAATGTAAACTCAGGAATAGCACGTACTTAAATAGAGCAAGATCTGAAATTTTATACACAGACAGAGAGATGGAGCAAGAGAGAGAGAGAAGGCATGAGAGCACATGCCAAAAGCCTGGTTAGCAGGTTTACTGTTACAGGCAAATATTTTATAGAAAAAAATAGTGAGTGAGAGTTTGTTTTGAGAGTTTCTTAGCTTCTTTCTTAGTTGTCCTCAGTTAGAGCCTCACAGTTTTCCTTTTCATTTCTATGAATAAGGTCAATAATAGAACATTAGTTGTTAGCCTGTTCCTTTCTGATAATAGCCTGTTTACCAGTTAGTATGTTGTTGTTGTTAGGTGCCGTCAAGTCGGTATCCAACTCATAATGACCCTACATACAACAGGGGAAACACTATGTTCAGTGTTTCTTTGATGTTCATAGGGTTTTCAATGGCAGATTGATTTTGGGGAGTGGGTTGCCGGGTCCATCTCCCAGCGTACAGCACCTGGTGTACCCAGGTCATCACTCATCCAAGTACTAACCAGGCCCAACCCTGCTTAGTTTCCAAGATCTGACGGGATCAGATGCCACAGGGCTACAGCTGCAGGCTACCAGTTAGTATAGGTAGTGTGTTCTTTCGGTGATGGAGGTGGTAGTGGTTTTATTCACTAATTATTAAAATAGCAGCTCTTTAAGTGGAGGAAAACACAGAAATAAGTTAAAAGACATGATTACTTAAATAATACCTTGTTTTTGACTGTGGGAAATATGCATTTATTTAATACAGGATAAAATTGAACATTGGCTATATTGCTAGTAATATTGCCTCAGTGGTTTTCTTGATCTTTTTTCTTTCTTTCTTTTTTTAAATGGTAGACCAACAACTATTGAAAATATAAAACAGATCGATGGTGTTTCTGAAGGCAAAGCTGCTATGTTGACTCCTCTGTTGGAAGTCATCAAACATTTCTGCCAAGCAAATAATGTTCAGGTAACATACTATGGTTTGCAGAAGCTCTTAGAGAACAACCATTTTTGGACCATTTCAAAAGCAGCTCTTCAAAAGCAACACTTTCTCTCTTTATTTGCATTTCCATATTAGACACTTAGAAAACTCAGATTTTTTGTAAACAGTCTCTCCATATAGCCTAGGCTTGCCTCAAACTTGCAATCCTCCTGCTTCAGCCTCCTGAGCGCTGGGATTATAGGTGTGTGCCACCACACCTGGCTATTACCTACTTTTAAAGATGATACTAAAGTAGTTGTCCATTCAGCTAATGTCTATTTCACTGGGAAATTTTATTTTTAAGTTTGAATAAGTATTGTATTTTAGGTTGACAAATTCTGACTTTTACTCTCAAATGTGATAGGTAGAAATTAAATCTGCAAACTTATCCTTGTTGTCAGTTGCTAAAGAGCTCAGCCATTTTTTAAAAAAGTTTGCCATATTCCCTAATTACTTTCCCCTTCCAGTTATACTTTCTTTTGATAGGAAATAGCCTTCATTTTATTTTCTTTAGTTTTCATACTATTGCCTCTTTTTTTCTTCCCTTTCGTGTATGTGTGTGTGTGTGTGTGTGTGTGTGTGTGTGTGTGTGTGTGTGTGTGATTGGTGACTGAATCCATGCCATCGAGCATACTAGGCAAGTGCCCTTACCACTGAGCCACCCCCTCAGCCCCTCTCCCTTTTTTATCTTTTATTTTGAGACAAAGTCTTTCTAAATTATACAGGGTGGCTCTGGCCTTGATCTTGGGATTCTCCTGCCTCAGCCTCCTGAGTTGCAGGGATTATACATGTACTATGGTGCCCAGCCCATAGTGTTTTCTTAATATTGTTTTGTTATTTCTTGTTCCGCCACAAATGACCATTTCCAGAAGAATCATTTAGGATTTTCTATAAAGTCCATATGTAGACAACACTGTGTTCTACAGCACAAAAAGTGAGACTTTGTGAGGTTATTGAAAGACTATTGGCCTTAGAGTCAGAGAATCAGGATGTCAGTTCTTCCATAGTTTACCTTGTGAACTTGAACATATTTTTTTAACTTCTCTTGGTCTCCATTTCCTCAACTATACAATGGAAATGATACTTTCTTCCTCCTAGTTAGGAAACAACATAACATTAGTAGGATAAAAGACATGAGGCACAAAAATTGAAAGAGTTAAAAATCCCCAAGGCAATAAATAGTAGGGGATTGTTTTTCCCTCTATAAGCTTTGGGCAGGGGTAGGGTTTGGCTTAGTTGGTAGAGTGCTGCTCCACACTCTCTGCGGTCCTGGGTTCAATCCCTAGCACAGCAAAAACTGGAGAAGGACATGGCAATCTACTCCCGAGGCAATCCTGAAACAATTGGCTATAAAAACCCTATGAGGGTTGCTGTGAGTCTCTCAGGGCACCTACTGCCAACAAACAACAAGCTTTGGGCAGGCAGAGTTAGATCCTGCTTTAGAAAAGACATTATTTAATTCTAGGTAGAACATTTTTCTGCTTTTTGTTTGTAGCATTTCCTCTTATCATTGGCAACTTAAATATTTTCTTCATATTATACAAGATAGCATGTGAAAATTGCATTTATTTCATGTGTTTTGAAAATGAAATTATAGTGTGTTAATGATTTGATAAGGAATACTTAACTACCTGTAATTGAATAAGGTCTTTCTCTTTGAGACACTTGATGGCAATATCTTCTTTTATATACTAATGGTATTATTTAATAATGAACGAATTATCCCACCCAACTCCCCTTAAGAAGAGGAAACTGAAAGGTGGCAAAAGTTAAAATTCTTCAAAGGACAGTTAAAACAGAAACAAAAACAAAACAAAACCAAAAAACCCCAAAACCTTTCTGAACATTCTGAAAGAGAATAGGAGTACTGGTTTCTGAAGTTAGGAATTATACCTGGATTATACTACAAATTGAAACCATTTATTAAGGAAGTAAATAACCATTAATGTTTATTAAGCCAGCTTTTAAACCACTTTTAATATATTTTCTTTAAATTTTGAAGTAAAACTTAAATACTGTCATAGTACAAATCTAAAGTTACAAATATGAGGCCCACATCTGTAGTCCCAGTTACTTGGATGGCTGAGATACAAACATGAACTGGGCATAGTGGTGCAGGCCTACACTCTGAGCTGCTTGGATGGCCGAAGCAGAAGGATCACTGGAACCCACAAATTTTAGACCATCATGGGTGAAATAGCAAAATGAGTCTCAAAAGAAATAAGTGCAAATTGAAAGTGAAGTTGTAATTATGACATGGGTATTAAATCCATTAAGATAGCCTTTTTTTTTTTTTTTTCCGGAACCCAGGGCTTCATGCTTGCATGCTTCACAAGTGCTGGACCACTGAGCTGCACCTTCAGTCCATTTTTTCACTTTTTTGAGACAAGGTCTCGCTAAATTATGCAGGCTGCCTCTGGTCTCAAACTTGCGATCCTCCTGCCTCCACCTCCCAAGTTGTTGGGATTACAGGTGTGCACCACTGCGCCCAGCTCACAAGATAGACTTTTAAGAAAAATGTTAAAATCGTTTTATGGAAATACATCTTGCGAAAAAACTTTTAAGGTGTCTTCCTTTCTCTTTTTATGAGTTATACTGACAAATCTGGGATAAAATAATGATATCATCTGTAAATTTGCAACTAAAGGATTTAGGAATATCCAAGACTCTCAGCAAAATAGTCCAAAATAATAGTCTCGAGAAGGTAGAGCTAAAATGTGACTCTAATAAACAAAAGTCTAATCAAATCCATCTCTATGCAGGTAAAAGACTTTGTGGATAGAGTGGTCAAATATGGAAACAAACAGCAAAGGAATAAGGACAAATGTAGGCAAAGCCCCCTTAAGGACTTTTCAGATAAGAAGACTGGCTTCCCATTTAACTGTTCTTTAGGACACAGTACACTGGTTGGGCCAAGTGAAGCTTTCCAGTTCTGTGTCTCACTATAAATTAAATAATTTGTTTTCTAATATGTACATTTAGTATTTATATGTACACATAAGGCTGCAGCTGTAGCCCTGTGGCATCCGATCCCATCAGATCTCGGAAGCTAAGCAGAGTCGGGCCTGGGTAGTACCTGGATGGGAGACGGCCTGGGAACACCAGAAGCTGTAGGCTTGGGAGAAGGACCTGGCAACCCCCTCCCAAAAATCAATCTGCCATTGAAAACCTTATGAACAGCAGAGAAGGACTGACAATAGTGTTTCCCCTGTTGTACAGAGGGTCGCTGTGAGTTGGATACCGACTTGACGGCACCTAACAACAACAACAACATACACACATAAATAAAAGCAAGTTGACAGAGATGAATAATGTAATTTACTCCCCAAAAGACAACTCCTGTGTAACAAGACACATCAGATTTTTAAGACTGTAAGGATGAGGTTTGAAACCCCAGCCTAGAACATGGCCAATGCCACACTATGGGACAATGCTGGCCCAGCTAGGTAGACTTTGCTAAGTAAATACCTATTTTATCTTGCTGTATGCTTTTCAAAAACTGCAAAATGCACAAATTCTGCAGCTTTAAAATAAAAACAGAAACGTATAACAGCTAGCTCTGTTTTATTTAGACATATATATTCACAAGACCAAATCCCCTTCCTTAGGGTTATTCAGTTTAAATTCTTTTTTGATGTGAGAGTATAGCTCCAAGATTCTTCCATATGCAAAATGAAATCTCAAAAAAGGTTTGGGCCAGATAATTCAAATTGTAAAATTAGGCATCATATATATAATGCAATGAAAAAGTTAATACTTGTAAAGGTAAAAAAGTATATAAAGTATATATAATGAAAAAATAAAACAGAAACATTTACATGTCTTACCAAACTGTAAGCTAAAACTCACATAACAAAGCAAAATAAAAAAATTATTGAACTCTTCAAGTAACAGAATATAGAAACAAAAAGTAAATTTTTTCCCAAAGAAAAGCTGATAAATATTCTTGCTCATATATCTATACATAATCTAGTAGACACAATAATAAATAGCCTAATCAAGATGGTACCAGTATTGTTCATTGAGACTGGATTCTTTTAAGTTATTATAGTTTGTTATAAGTTTTATTATAGACTGTAATATGCTGTATTAGTCTTTGTGAGTGCTTATAAAAAATTGTCTATCTTATTAATCAATTTTTTCAAGCATTAAAAATTCTAGTATTTCTTCATTAATCTTATTTTTTGATCTTTCCCTGTTTTTTTCTTTTAAATATCTCTTAAGGAACCATATTTAAGATTTCATATAATGCTTAAAGATAAGAGCTCTAGTCATGATATATCTTTAAAATTATTTACATGTGTATGTGTATGTATCTCACATGCATGTTACATATACATCAATATCAATATAGCCTGCAGATGTACCACTGTGGTTTCTGATCCCATCAGAACTCGGAAGCTAAGCACAGTTGGACCTGGTTAGTATTTGGATAAGAGACTGCCTGAGAACACCAGGTGCTGTAGGCTTGGGAGAAGGACCCGGCAACCCACTCCCAAACAACAATCAGCCATTGAAAACCCTGTGAATAGTAGAGAAGCATTACCAATACTGTTCTGCCTGTTGTATGTAGGGTTGCTATGAGTCAGACACCAACCCGACAGCACCTAACAACAACAAATATCGATATAGTTAGGACATATTTCTTTATTATACATTAGCCAAAGTTGTTATTATGTCCCTGACTCTGAATATTGATTCTATTTATTCATTCATTCAGGATTCATTTCCAGAGAATTAGGAGATTAATTTAGACTGAGCAGTTCACATGATAGTTCCTTTTTTGTCTTTCTTACTGGCTAAAGAGAAGCCTAGGAAAGTTTGTTATTACAAATATTTTATTATAATGCTCTCTAACATATTGTGCCTTTTTAAATCAATGTGTAAAAATTCAACTTCTTTTTGAGCTCCTTGTGAAAATTCTTTGATCATTACTTAGAGATTTTACTTGTGTTATTTTTTTCTCCTAATGGCCTATGATCGTGTTGGCCATTGTATTGATACTATTATTGTATCTATCATTATATTGATATTACAATTGATTATTTGTGCTTTAATTAAAATTCTGTAGACAAACCTCTTTTCAAATATAAAACCTCAAGAAGAACAGAAGAAAAGTCTGGAAGTGGAAAATAGTAAATCCTCACTCTCACAGTCTGTGGCTGTCACATATTCTTTATTCCAAGAAAAGAAGATGCCTTTGGTAAGTGTCACTTTCAAGTTACAGAGACTTTTTAAATTTATTTATACTTGTGTTTTGTCATTTTTGATATACTAAAGATATGACTTGGGATTTCTTCTAACCCTGCAGTAAGTTTCATTTTATCTTTATTTTTAAAACATAATGACATTTTCTTTTTCTGTTAAGTCTGTCTCTGATAATTATGTAGCAACAAGAAGAGTATTTTGACCATGGTTATCTTACAGAGATTTTATCAGGGTTATGGATGAACACATTTATATTTTAGGGATACTGCAGGAGCAATATTTTAAACTTTTTTTTCTTTTAAACAGCACTGAGGGTTGAACTCAGGGTCTTGTGCATGCTAGGCAAGCATTCTCCACTAAGCTGCATCCCCAGCTGCTTTTTTATTTTTTGCTTTGAGACAGGGTTTCACTGGGCAGCCCAGGCTTGCTTGGAAATTGTGATCCTTCTGCCCGTCTTCCAAGTTGCTAGGATTACAGGAATGCGCCATGGTACCCAATTTAAAACTATTTTATTTTAGTGGAACTAATAGTTTAAAGCTGGGATTTAGCTCAGTTGGTAGAGCGCTGGCTGCAGTCTCTGAGGTCCCCAGTTCAATTCCCAGCACCGCAAAAATGGGAGAAGGACGTGGCAATCCACTCCCAAGGCAATCCTGAAACAGTCAGCCATTGAAAACCCTATGAGGGTCGCTTTGAGTCGGACTCAACTTGATGGCACCTAATAACAACAATAGTTTAAAAACTATTCATACATATTGTTAAGAAACACAGACAATAAAATACTAACAAAGGACACAAATGAAGATATGCCATTCTTTATATCTTTAACCATGAAATATAATATATGAAGTCACATATTATGGAATGTGTGTAATTTTTAATCTGTGCCTAGGGTTATTGCTCAGTGTTAAAGCACTTGTCTAGTGTGTGTAAAGCCCTGAGTCCAAACCCTAGCAATGGGAAAAACAAAAGAAGGAAAAAGCAAAGAAAGGATTTCTAAGATACAATGTTAAAAAAAGGAGCATGTAAAATAGTATGAAAAACAAACATGTATGTATGTGTATGTCTGTATAATCCCGTATCCTCATGGGTCTAAAATGCATGCAATAATTACGAGCCTGAAAGTAAGTTTAAAAATTTCTTTGTGCTTTATATCCTCTAGCACTGTTCAATTTTTTAAACTATGCCAGATACACTTTGAACAAACTCTAATTACTATAAAAGATGGCCATAATTAATGTTTCTTCACTGTCCTA
Source organism: Pedetes capensis (assembly GCA_007922755.1). Classification (NCBI taxonomy): domain Eukaryota; kingdom Metazoa; phylum Chordata; class Mammalia; order Rodentia; family Pedetidae; genus Pedetes; species Pedetes capensis. The sequence goes on along the minus strand of VMDO01013951.1, from coordinate 731 downwards.
ACATAAATCCTCTAGGCTTTTGAGTTGTTGGGTTTTTTTCTTTTTCATACAAAATGGAAAATGTGTGTGTGTTTGTGTGTGTGTGTGTGTGTGTGTAGTTTGCTTGTTTGTTTTTGGTACTGGGGGGCTGAACCCAGGGCCTCCTGCATACTTTGTTAGTGCTCTACCACAGAGCTGTGCTCCCAGCCCCTTTTTTATTTTTTATGTTGAGACCGGGTCTTGCTAAGTTATACAGGCTGCCTCTGACCTTGACCTTGTGATCCTCCTGCCTCCGTCTCCCAAGTTGCTGGGATTATAGGCATGAGTCACCATGCCTGGCCAAGAATATATCTTAATAGAATAGAGATCGTATGAAGCTTCCAGCCACATTTAATTGATTTGCATTCATTTGGCCTCTGACATAAAGTTGATTTGGAAAAGGTTACGTAGTCCAGTGCCTGCTTTTCCTGTTCTCTGGGCCCCTATCCATCAAGCTACATTACATACTTTTTATTCAGCTTGAGATTCAATTTAAGTACGAATAAACAGTCTAGAAACTGTCTTACTCAAATGGTCTTATTAGGTGATCAAGTTCCTCAATTAAAAGTACAAAAGCCATTAAACATGAAACCAAATAGTTCCATTATACAATTTCTGGAGTAAAATACATTGTAAGTATAAATTCTAAGTTGAATTCTTATGTAAACAGTAACTTACATGTACATGTTAAATATATTTGTGTATAGGTATAT
>VMDO01013950.1:0-56338 GCA_007922755.1 Pedetes capensis | reverse complement strand
TAGTAGAAACTTATCTCAACCTCATAAAGTCCATTTATGACAAACCTACAGCCAAGATCAAATTAAATGGAGAAAACTTGAAACCATTTCTTCTAAGATCAGGAAGAAGACAAGGATGTCCCCCCACTAATTCTAAGCTTGCAAAAACAACTACTTGTTTATTCCCTAAAGTCCATGTGATTTCTTGACCAAATGTATTTTTTTTAGGCTGTACTCTCTGCTAAGAATATCTCTCCCTCTTCCAAGACTCAATTCAATGCAGAAAATCCACTTTCTGTTATGAGAGTGAATTTTAGTGGGGACTGAGAAGAAAAGAAAAAGTATATTCTTAAGTATAGATTTTCTAAAAGTGTTTAATAATTCATTATGGGAAAGATTGCTTACAAAAGAACTTTTTTATAACATATTTATGGTAAGTTTTACAATCATTGGTATAAATTATATGTTCTTGTTGTTGTTGGATGCCACTGAGTCAAATTTGACTCATAGCAGCCCTACGTACAACAGAACGAAACACTCTCCAACATTGTGCCATGCCTGGCACTATATCAGTGCTTTTCTGCTGTTCATAGGGTTTTCAGTGGCTGATTGATTCAGTATTGTTTTGGGAGTGGGCTGCCAGATCCTTCTCCCATTTTTGTGGTGCTGGGGATCAAACCTAGGGCCTCAAAGAGTGTAGAACAGCACCATACCAACTGAGCTAAACCCCAGCCTATGAAATACATATATGTGTGTGTGTGTGTGTGTATATATATATATATATATATATATATATATACACATACATATATATATGCATATATATACACATATATATATGTGTGTGTGTGTGTATATATATATACACACACACACACATATACATACATATGTATGTATATATATGTATATACATGTATATACATACATATGTATGTATATACATATGTGTGTGTATATATAGTATATATAGTATATAATATATATATATATATATATATATATATATATATATATATATAGTTGTTGTTGTTAGGTGTCATTGAGTCGAGTCTGACTCGCAGAGATCCTATGTACAACAGATGAAACATTCCGCCATACTGTGCTATACCCAGCGCTATGTTAGTGCTTCTCTGCTATTCATAGGGTTTTCAATGGCTGATAGTTTTTGGGGGAGTGGGTTGCTGGGTCCTTCTCCCAAGCCTACAGCGCACAGTGTTCCCAGGCAGTCTCCCATCCAAGTACTAACCAAGCCTGACCCTGCTTTATCTTCCGAGATCTGACAGGATTGCACCCACAGTAGTGTAGCTGCAGGCATTTCAGTATATAGGGATTTTGTAATTAAAGATAAACAAAGCTTATGTTTCTGGCTTTCACACTTTTCTACAAAAGTCTAGTTAATCTTTTGTACATTTAGAAAGTTAGATTAACTAGACTTTTGGAATTAAAAATAACTGATTAGCATTATAAAGGTCACTTGGCAATGTTCTTTCAAATTAATTTAGAGAGATGTGAGACTATTCTGTTAATCATAGTTTTAATGGCGAGTTAAAAAGCAGAGAAATGTTGAGAAGACATGGCTATCAGAATCAAATTTATCAAGAACATACTAGTTAGACTTTTATTGTATTTTTAAAATTGCTTCCATCGTTCTGTATATGATAAGGATGACTCTTATTTCTAACATTTGTTCTTGGCAATTTTCCCATTTGTATTTAAAGGAACTGTGGCAGCAGCAGCTGGCCTTCACCCTGGGCAATGTATTATCAAAGTAAATGGAATCAATGTCAGCAAAGAGACACATGCCAGTGTCATTGCCCATGTGACAGCCTGCAGGAAGTACAGGCGACCAATGAAGGTAAGCTGCCCCTTCCTTTATCTGAATCTTACTAAAAACTTGCATATCAGGCCTAGGGGAGAAATGTAGTCTAGAGCCAGAGATGCTTATGATTTCCAATTCCAAATTCAAATTTAAACACAGCTTTATGAATCTCATAATGACTTTTATTTGAATAATTAAAATTGGCTATGTTTAAATGGCTACATTTTATTGCTGCATTTTATTGTTATACCATTATTACTTGTTTAAAAAGTACTCTGTGGTATCCCCCCACCATGACCCTAGGGAATGAACTCAGGGTCTTGAGCATGCTAGGCAAGCACTCTACCACTGAGCCACACCCCTAGATTGATTTAGTTTTTAAGAGGAAATACCAAAATGTACTTCTCATTATAATGTACTTGCCATTATTTAAATTTTAAATCACTATCCCTTCATCCATAGTGCCACAGAAAGATAAAATTGGAATCCTAATTCATAAGCAAAGTTTACTATCTTATGAATAAAAAGTGAGTATTGCACTGTTAGAGAAAATTCTCTGAATTTCATCAGCTAGATGCAGAGGAGGGCCTTATCTTTTTGCAGTTATTCATGGGGAAATATTCTTTTCTGAATTTGAGACTATGACTTTGTGTCCAAAGTAAGAAGATGAATGGCTGTTTTCTCAAAGGCCAAGGCTGATGTCATAGACAACACTAAACATGCATGAAAATAGCTAATCAATTTTGCTTACTAACAGGTCAAAACTAGCATAGCAAATTGGAATTTACACATTAACTCATAGTTTATTCTGGTTGATAGTAACTCAATAAATATTTGTTGAACTGTAGGATTGAATGCATTTTTTCAATACTCTTCAGAAATGATCAAATCTCTTCTATCAGAATTTTAGTAAGTATCCGAAAGGATTTGCTTCATTCCTTTTCACTTTCCCTGTCATCTCAGAGAGTTGTTGATCAGTGAAACGATCAAGAAAAGCAATAAATGGACAGAAAAACCCACTGAATAACATGCTTTCTCAGGTGTCCATTGGCACAAAATGGACCACTACAAAACTTAGTGGCTTAACACAACAGTGATGAATTCTTTCTCTTGGTTTGATTGGGTAGTGGTTCCTGCGAGAGACTGTCCATGTGACTGTGTTCCTCTGGGACCTGGATGGGCACCTGGGTTCCCCTCCTGAAGGCTTCCTGCTCCGTGTGGCAGTTTGTCCTCCAGAGCTCTGACAAGCTTCCCTTTCCCAGTCTCTACTAGGGTATTCCTTTCTATATGGTGTCTGGATTTCAGGAGAGAATACTAGTAGCAAGTAAATCTTCTACTTGGATGGTGGCTTGCTAGTATCCTCTGGGACAAATCAAGTCACAGGGCCAAGTCCAGGGTCAGTGTGAGAAGGAAACTTCATAAGGTGTGGATTCTAGGGGTGTGGTTCATTGGCAGCCACAGCAGGTGACCAAGGGCATCTAAGTTAACTAGCTTTTTAAAAATTATTTATTTATTTATTTATTTATTTATTTATTTTTGATGCTGAGGATTGAACCCAGGACCTTATGGATGCAAAGCATGGAAGCATGTCTCCTACCATTGGGCTATCCCACATCCCCAGCCCTTAAACTATCATTTCAGTGATTTATAGCAGTGTATTAATTAAGCACAATTGTGAAGCTGATACAAGAGGAAAAATGAATGCTGTATATTATATCATGCTTCAGTAATGCAATTCAATTTGATTTATCATCTTATCTAGGGAAAGTATAAATGTAAAGTACTGCAACCCTTGAAGTATTTATTCGGTAGCCATTTCATCTATCTCATTTCTCTAAATAAGTTTGGAACTACTATTTCAATTAAATACAGGATGATTTATGACATGGGAGGATTAAAAGGTAGTTACATAACTTAGAATCTCAAGATAAAAGATGTTCTTCCTATTTTATATTGGTTTCATTCAAAACACCATTAAATGTATTAAAATATATGTGACTACTAGGAAGGCATTTAAATGGTTTGTACATAATTGACTCATGAAAAAACTATCCATTAATATTTGCTTATTTTAAGATGTTAATTTATAACTCATTTTAAGATATTCTTGGGGGCCGGGCGCGGTGGCACACGCCTGTAATCCCAGCAGCTTGGGAGGCTGAGGCGGGAGGATCGCAAGTTCGAGACCAGACGCAGTCTGCGTAACTTAGTGAGACCTTGTCTCAAAAAAAAGTAAAAGAAAATGGGCTGGAGGCGCAGCTCAGTGGTTCAGCAAGCATGCAGGCGCGAGGCCCTGGGTTCAATCCCCAGTACCACCAAAAAAAAAAAAAAAAAAAAAAAAAAGGATATTCTTGGGGCATTTAAGGAAGACATTTAGACATTTGAGAAATACATCCTAGTTTTAAAAAGTGCATATTTGGAATATATCTTTGGAAGATAAATGTACATAAAACATGTTTTGGAAGATAATTTAAACTTGAAAAGGTTGGTTTGTTAAATTGTATTTGACTTTCTATTCTGATGTTGCTTTTCTTTCTCTGTTAAATTCTATTATTGTTAAACAAACTAGAGAAATAAAATGGCCAATTTTCCTTGGTAAGCAGGTTTATGAAGTGGATATGCATTTTGGGAAGCACTAATATCTCTGAGTTTTCTCTCCCCAATAATGTCCAGCAAGACTCCATACAATGGGTTTATGATAGTATTGAGAGTGCTCAAGAGGACCTCCAAAAATCCAGCTCCAAATCCTCTGGAGATGAAGCCGAGGATGCCTTTGACTGCAAAGTAGAAGGTTGGTTCCTTTGCTCCTCATTTGCTTACAGTGTTCTTTTTCATTATGCCTGTGCCTACTTCCAAATGTTGAAGGTCTGGTCTTGTCTCTCCTGCCACCACTACCTCCCTCCTCCTCCTCCTTTTCCTTCTCCTCCTCCTTTTCCTCCTCTTCTTTCTCCACCTCGTCCTCTTCTTTTTCTTCTACTGGTTGTTTGGATGAACCCATGTCCTCACTCACCCTCCCAAGCAAGTGCTCTCTACCAGTGAGGAGCTACACCTCCAGCCTTTTTTTTTTTTTTTTTTTTAATGCTTTGCAGGTTGTTTGTTTCTGAGGTAGGGTCTTACTAAGTTGCAAAGACTGCCTGTGGTTGGAACCTGTGATCCTCCTGCCTCAGCCTCCCACATTACCTGAATTACAGATGTGTGCTTTGCCACTTAGCTGAAGGTCTTATATTTTCAAGCCATGACTTTCTTAAGTCATTATCACCACATAGATGCCATTTCAAATATATAAATAGTGATAGCTAGTAGCTAGCATGTAATCATTTGACGGGCACTTTTTAAGGTTTTACATGGATTATCTGTCATCAAAACAGGAAATCTCATCAAGTGGGTATGACTACTCTGATCCTCTTTTTGGGAAAGAAGAAACTGTGGCCTGTAGAGGTTAAGGGCCTTGCCCGAGCTAGTGAAGTATGAGAGTGAGGACTCAAACCCAAGTTATATAATGTTTCTTTGTTTGGCATTGGATGTTGTTTAGACTTTTCCTTTGCACAGTGGCTCACACATGTGCAGAACCAGCATCCCAGAAAGCCTGGCAGAATTGCCTGCTCTCCACCCTCCCACCACAGCACTGGATCAGGAGCCCCATTTTGATAAGATCTACTTTGTATGCTCGTTACAATTTGAATGGTCCATAGTTGCTTTAAACATTTCTTTGTGCTTTAAGGAACTTTTACTATATTCTAACATGGGCAGGAAGGAAAGAGGCAAAGTAAAAATGTGAAAATGAGAGTGATAATGAGGGATTTTGGTAAGGACTCATCAGATCTCCTTTCTCAGTATAATAATCCAGCAAATGGCTGTATTTAGTGAACTTCTTTGCTAAGAGAAGCTGAAGCAAGTACATTTATTTCTGCATTTGACAAATACCTTAAATTACTGTTTCAGGACTTTTTAACGGAAGTCCTTGAATCCTCTCTTAAATTTTTCGGATGTTTTTCCGCTCATTAGTGAATGTTCCTGGACACTTTTATTATACCATTAGGTTCTCTTAAACCTATACAGGTGGAAAATTCCCTATTCTGAGCAGTTTTTATAGACACTTCTGACCCCACACAGGGGTTTTTCTCCTATCCTCCAGAAACCACCTGGATATCTATAACTGAGTTCTAACAGGAACTTCAGGGAATTAGCACAGACCCCACATGTTACAGGTTCAGTCTCACAACACTGCCTTCACTTCAGATGCCTGTTGCAAGTCCCAGGTTTTCACCTCTACTTCTGACCAACTGGCTTTAAATTCAGAGGATTCCCACAGCTCCTCCCTGCAATCTAGGTATTTGCTAGAATGATTCATTGAACTCAGTAAGACACTTTACATAATATCACTGTTTTATTATAAAACATACAAAATGAGCTGTGTGCCATGGTGCATATCTGTAATCCCAGCTACTCAGGTGGTAGAGGCAGGAGGACTGCAAGTTCGAAGCCAGAGGAAGCCTGCCTAATTTAGCAGCATACTGACTTGAAAAATAGAGGACTAGGTGTGTGACTCTGTGGTAAAGAACTTGCATAGCATAAGTGAGGCCCTGGGTTCAACGCCTCAGTACTGCATAAATAAATAAGTACATATATACATAAATAGTACAAAATGAACAGCCAGATGAAGAGGTCACCCAGTGAGGTCTGCAAGGGTCCCAAACACAGGAGCTGTATCCTTGTAGAGACATGACATTCCCCTCTCCTGGCATGTGGGTGTGTTCACCAACTTGAAAGCTTTCCAAACCCCAACATTCCAGGGCACTTATGGGTTCCATTATGTAACATGATTGACTAGATTATTGGCTATTGGGACTGAAATAAACCTCTAACCCCCTGACCCCAGGCCTAGGTGTGGAGCTGAATGTTCTAGCACCTGATCCCATGATTGATTCCTCTGACAACCTGCCCCTATCTTTGGGTGAACTAGAGGTGAACTAAGAATCACCTCGTAAAGAGGTGTTGTGAATAAGAAAAGACATTCCTATTACCTCTGTTGCTTAGAGTTATAAGGATTTTAGGACCACCTTGTCGGGGACAGGAACCAAAGATCAACTATGTATTTATAGTTGTGTAACATCTGTATACACTGATCATATGAGCGATACCTATGGAAAGTTGGTTTCCCTCCACTCCTGGAAGAATGCTTGGTTGGATCCTGTCCAACCCAGTGGCAATATCAGAACTATCTCAACTTCATTGGAACAGTAAGGTTGTTATGATAAGGCATAATATTATTTATTTGAAATAAGACAAGCTGGAGGACTTTATCCTGATGCTTTTATTCCTCATGTGGAATAAATCAACATTGGTGCCACATTGAAAGAGATAGATTGGTTGATATGATCATTAGAAATTGATTTTTAGCTATTCTAGGACTTACTTTGAGGAAAACTTGTATTCTACTTAAGCCTATTTAATATTTACAAGTTTACTGTCCTATTCTAGGACTTTGGTGTTTTAAATAAACTAATATTCTATGTTTGCTTATAAAGTATTTACTATTAGATCTCGTAACAGTTTACTTGAGATTTAACATGTTTATTCCCCAGCTGACTGATTGTGGGTTGAAAAATTACAGGCACACATTTCAGATGGAAATTTTAGTATAGTGAACACTGTGAGATTTTCTCAATGAGCTCTTTCTATAAGATACTGTTTGGGCCACTTTACGCATCCTCTCTGCCAAAAAATCAATTCTTGCATTTCCTTTCTGGTCCTTCAATATGACCTTTATGTATTCTTTGCTGTCTTGATAAAATAGTTATCAAGTTATCAATAATTGAGGCAGTTTTAGAAACCCCGACTTTAAGTCATGCGTGCTTTTAATGAAAAAAAAAATACAGAATCACATTTATAGTGTTTATATTGGTATAAAGAAGCATTCACGTGGGCCACTGATCAAAGTGAATGCACAGATAACGGTTGTTGTTGTTGCTGTTAGGTGCTGTCGAGTCAGTATCCGACTCATAGCGACCCTCTGTTCAACAGGGGAAACACTATTGTCAGTGCTTCTCTGCTGTTCATAGGGTTTTCAATGGCAGATTGATTTTTGGGAGGGGGTTGCCAGGTCCTTCTCCCAAGCCTACAGCTTCTGGTGTTCCCAGGCGGTCTCCCATCTGGGTACTAACCAGGCCTGACCCTGCTTAGCTTCCGAGATCTGAAGGGATCGGATGCCACAGGGCTATGGCTGCAGGCACAGATACGGGTAGTCATATTAAAATGATGAGATTCAGATCCTTCTAGCATTTGCTCTTTTTTGAAGTTTTTTCTTGTTTTTCAAACTGTTAACAAGAATAGATGTTTCATTTAGCATATCTGATTTAGTTATCTTTTAAAGAACTCTTTAAAAATTCTTCAGAGGCTTTAAATTATTTGAAGAGACAAACACATGGTCCATGATTTTGCTAAATTAAGGTTATCTGGATTGTAGAGGTAATTGACAAGTTCAACACTATGGCCATCATCGATGGGAAGAAGGAACATGTGAGTCTAACAGTGGATAACGTCCACCTAGAGTACGGTGTCGTGTATGAGTACGACAGCACAGCTGGGATAAAGTGCAATGTGGTGGAAAAGATGATCGAGCCCAAAGGATTCTTCAGCTTAACTGCCAAGGTATGAGTGACCCTGTGACAACAAGGCTCTTCTAAATAAATCCACTGAGCTCCCTCCCTTTAAAAATGCATTGCTGTACCTGTTACAACAGTCAGATCATTCAGCTTCTTTTTTCTTTTTCTCACTCCCCTCATTATTCAGTATGTGTGCAGGCTTCCTTTCATTGATCATTTTGGAGCTCAGTATTAAGTTAGATGGGACTCTTGCCCAAGTGAGGGTTAGTCAATGTGACAAAGTTTACTATGTCTCTTATGTTTGCTGTGTCTGTTAATTCTGTATCATGAATACATTCAGATTGTTTTCATGAGAAGTATTTCTTTAGTGTATATCATCTTTGGACAAATACTTGACATTGCAAAATATTAGAAATTTAATGCCGCCGGGTGCAGTGGCACACGCCTGTAATCCCAGTGGCTCGAGAGGCAGAGGCGGGAGGATCGCAAGTTCAAGACCAGAGGTAGTCTGCATAATTTAGCGAGACCCTGTCTCAAAAAAAAAGTAAAAAAAAAAAAAAAAGAAAGGGCTGGCGGTGTAGCTCTGTGGTCCAGCACTTATAAAACATGCAGGCACAAGGCCCTGGGTTCAACCCCCAGTACCACAAAAAAAAAAAAAAAAAAGATTTAATGCCAGGTACGGTGGCACATGCCTATATAATCCCAGCATCTTGGGAGGTGGAGGCAGGAGGATCAAGAGTTCCAGGCTAGAGCTGTGTAACTTAGCAAGAACCTGACTCAAAATTTAAAAAATAAATAAGTAAACAAAAAATGCAGGTGCAGCCCAGTGCTCTATGTGTGCAAAGCCCTGGGTTCAACTCTGAAGTACCACCTCCATGGGGGAAAAAAAAAAAGGAAAGAAAGAAAGAAAAGCAGAGAAAAGAAGGAAAAAAAAAAAAAGAAAAGAAATTTCAAATTCTCTAAGTGTCAGTTTCAGGAAGCTTGGAGATCAGTTTATGGATAGGTCCTCTAACATTTGTATAATCCTCATTTGGGAAGGATACAGTCCTTAGGTGAAAGTAAGATGAGGAAGGAAGAAGGGAGTTTATATCCAAATGGGTAAAAATACATGGTATGAAAGAGGTGACCCAGTGCTTGCTTTCTGTGACCTTCTAAGAGATAAACCAATCTTATTCCTACTGTGTCTTCCATACATTTGGGCATTATTGTTTCTTTTTCTAATTTTTTTTTTTCAGTACTGAGGGTTGAATCAAGGACCTTATGCGTGCATGCTTTACAAGGGCTGTATCATTGAGCTACACTCCCGGCCCATTTTTTTATTTCTTGAGACAGAGTCTCTCGAAATTACACAGACTGCCTCTGGTCTCGAACTTGCAATCCTCCTACCTCTATCTCCCAAGTCACTGGGATTACAGGTGTGCGCCACTGCGCCTGGCAAGGGCATTATTGTTTCATCCTGTTTCTCTACTATCCTGTGAATATACAGATATTAGAAGTAAGAAAAATGAGATATTTCTTTACCTTTAGTTTTTCATTTTAATTCTTGTTTCAAATATGTATAGTTGAGGTAGTTACCATTTGTAACATGCATTTTTAAAGTTTAAGTGGGAGAAAATAATACAGAAATCCAAATGAGCTATTATTTTATTGTTTTATTCTTTTATATCCTGAAAGGCAAATTAAAAATCTCATCACTCTGATGATATGGTATCGTTGTGTCGATATAAAATACATATTTTCAAAATGCAGTCCCTTCCCAAGTACATTAATAGGATCCATATAAGCGTTTGGGGTCAGGTTATTATAATTATCTCATTTTCCTGCTATGTAAGTTTGTAAAATTATATGGATTATTCTTTATATAACTGTATAATCTAGTACTACAAATATGATTTCCATTTTATACATGAAGAAAGTCAAAGTTAAGAAATTTATCAAGGCTAAGCACCCTGGCACACACCTATAATCCCTACTATTTGGTACTTGGTAGGTAGCTACTTGGTAGGCTGAGACAGGAAGACCTCAGATTTGAGGGCAGAGGCAGCCTGTGCAACTTAGTGATACCTTCTCTCAAATTAAACAAAGAAGAGAGACTGGGGGTGCAGCCAGTGGTAGAGCACTTGCACAAGACCTTGGGTTCAGTCTTCTAGTACTGAATAAAATTAGGCAGGAGTACACTGATAATAATAAAAAGCTGGATGTTGAATAAGGGAGACAGGAGAAGAATTAAGGCTTTTGAATTATGGTGCTGGAGATGAATATTGAATATACCATGGACTGCCAAAAGAATCAACAGATCTGTCCTAGAAGAGTGCAACCAGAGTGCTCTTGGAAGCAAGAATGGCCAGACTGCGTCTTATGTATTTTGGCCATGTTGTCCGGAGGGGCCAATCCCTGGAGAAGGATGTCGTATTTGGGCGAGTGGCAGATCAATGAAAACAAGGAAGACCCTCAACTAGATGGCTTGACAAAGCAGCTGCAGTAATGGACTTAAACATAAAAAATATCATGCAACTAACACAGACTCAGGGAGTGTTTCTTGTGTTGTACACAGGGTCACTATGAGTCAGACCTGACTTGAAGGCACCTAAAAAACAACAACAACAATTTCCAGACTAGTGGTTAAATAAAAACCCATAGTCCTATTCAGCATAACAGGGAAGTAGAGGTGGTCAGAGAGCTGAAATAAATATAATATTGTCATATTTTATATCTTACAGAGTATTACAAATATATTGGTGAAGGGTATAATCAATCTTTTTTGTCTCTGAACAGTCATAAATGCTACCTTATAACTATATGGTGTGATCCAAACACACAGTGAATGTTGCTGCCTAGAGCTATCCATCAGAAAGGCAGGGGTTTTCAATACAGGTAGCAGTGCATTGAACCTTAGTAACAGTGACAAGTTTCAACTTGTTCAGTGCAGTCAGTCGCGTGCGATCTATGGTTAATAGAAGGTGTATTTTAAAGTGGCCCTAAATCCATGGATCATGAACTACTCTTCTGGTATGGTAATGTCTGTCAAATAAACATTACAGGGTGTCCTCATTCACCTTATTCACTGTACCTGGCACTGTGCAACTTCTGGTTGTTCCCCAAAGTCAAAATAACCATGAAACGTAAATGTGTTGTCAATTCTGAACATTGAGGCAGCCCTGACAACATAACTAAAGACTCACAAAAGGGGACTTCAGAACTGCTTCAGAAAGTGGCAAAAATGGTGGGATAAGTGTGTTCAAAGCCAGGAGGAATATCTTGGGGAGACTAATAACAATGTGTCATTTACTGCAATACTTGCTTTTAATTTAAACATTCACAGTATTTTTGGGCCACATCTCACTTACCATATAATTCTAAATTCACTGGAAATCCTCAGTTATCCAAGATGTTTACCCACCCACACATACGCATACATATAGTCTTGCAATTAACTGATATGTACAAAAAGCTTTGCTCATTGGAAACATCATAAAGGTGCTTTTATCTGATGCTTTTATCAGCTAGAGCTCAGATACTACATAAACATTAGTATATACTGTATCAAGGTAACTTTTCATTTATTTATTCATCCTTTTACCAAGCATTTGTTAACTGCATTCTCTCCTGCTAACAAGTAAGGATGCTAATGGTTTTCCTTAGTTGTTTTGTTCTACCACTAACCTGAGAGAGAGAAAACAAAACAAAACAAAACATTCTCAGTGACTCTGACTAAAATGCAGGAGACATATTCACACATCAGAATGTCCTGATTTATCTATCAGGGAGTCTTTGAAGTCCACTTGTTTCCCCAAGCAGGCTATTATAGTAAGCAGAAGGTAAAATATAAGATTCCAAACAGACAAGTCACTTCACAGACAGTGCCTCACTGAACATGGAAATCCTGGTGAACTACTAAGAGAAGAGCCATATGGGAGAGTTACCCTGTAGTGTTAACATATGAAAATTTTATGTGGCTACTTTTGAAGTTATTTGTTCTTATTTTGTTTTGTGTATATGTATCACTACAGATTCTTGAAACCCTTGCTAAAAGTGATGATAATTTTATACAAAACTGCAGCAGTCTTAACTCTTTAAATGAAGTGATTCCTACTGACCTTCAGAGTAAATTCAGTGCCATGTGCAGTGAAAGAATTGAGCACATATCTCGAAGAATATCCAATTATAAAAAGGTAAAGATTCTATAAATCTTATATGTAATTATCAAAATTACTGTGTCAAATTTAAATCAATTCCTGATATTTTCTTTACACATGTACCAATTTATTTATATAATAATAACATTTATATAACTGGTCTACTCTGTTTTCTGTTGCTATAACAAAATACCTAAGGCAAGGTAATTCATAAAGAAAGAAAGTATATTTATCTCATGGTTCTGAAGGCTTGAAAGTACAATATCAAGGTGCTGGGATCTGGTGAGGATCATATCACTACACTGTAACACAGTGGAAAGTATATGGTGAGACAACAAGCCTGCTAGCATGGGTCTCTCTTTTCCTCTACTTATAAAGCTACTAATGCATCATGGGGTAGAGGCTAACCTCATGACATCATCTAATTCTAATTGCCTCCCCAAAGCCCCACCTCCACATACTATGCACATATAACTAAGCTTCCAACACATGAATTTTGGGTGGGGGAGACATTCACACTGTAGCAATAACATTTTAGGGTTTTTAAAAACATATCTTTATATTCATTTCTTTTTTTGATCTTTGCAAGCCTGTAAGCTAAGTTATTATTTTACATTTTCAAAAAATAGTAACTGACATCTAAAGAATAAAAGTATTTGCTAGTAAAAGATAGAGCTGGATTTTAAATGCAGGCCATATAATTCTGAAGTCAAATTTTTAGATTATACTATAGCTCTTCTTTCCTTTTTCTCCCAACAAAGGGAACAGAAAGTACATGGAGTACAGACTATTTAAATTCAGATTGATTTGCTTATTTTCTATATACTAATTGGGCACTTCCTGTGTGCCAAGCACAGTTCTGAGTACCAGGGATATAACAGGGAATGAAACAGACCAGATCTTTTGTCTTATGGTGCTCACAGTTGAATGGAGGAGACAGCAAAGAAGGAAATAAATCCACACAGAGGTGGGGAACTAGAACACTGGAAAGAGTTATGAGGCCAGGTACCATGGGACATGACTATAATCAGTCCCAGCAACTTGGGAGGCTGGGGCAGGAGAATCACAGGTTTAAGACCAGAGGCAGTTTGGGCAATTTGGCCTCAAAATAAAAATTAAAAAAGGGGCAGGGGGTGTAACTCAGTGATAGAGTGCTTGGGTAGCATGTGCAAGGCCCTGGGTTCAATCCCCAGTACTATAAATAAATAGATATTTGAATGAATGAATGAATGAATGAATAAATAAATAAATAAATAAATAAATATATATTTTAAGGAAATTAAAATAGTGACAAATGGTAGGTAATGGTATCTCTGGATTTGGTAGCTAAGAAAGCCTTTTTGAGAGATCTTGTGTCTGATGACAAGTAGAACTCTCTAAATTGGAGGAGGAAACATCCAGGTGGAAGAAACAGCTGATGTAAAAGCCCCAATGCAGAAAAAAGGCCAGTTGGCCAGAAAGTGGCCAATCGTAAGGTCAGAGGCTTTCACAGGGTCCAATCTCAAAGAGGTGTGGAAGCTTTGTATATTTGGGAGCTTTGGAAGGAGTTTGGGTTTTATTCTTATGTCAATGAAAAGCAATTGAATGGTTTTAAGGAGGGGGATGACTTCATCCAATTTAAGATTTTGAGAGTTCATGCTTTTGTAAGAATGAATTTCAAGGGAACAAGAAATCAAGACCTGTGAGGGGTGATTGCAATAGTTCATCTGAGAGGTGATGATAGCTTTGACTACAGCAAAGGAGGAGGATAAAAAAAATTCCATGATTTTGGGAATATATTTTGGAGGTAGAATTAATGAGAATTGGCTTCCAAAACATATTCTATATCAGGTTTTAATTTTTAAAATATTTATATCAATAGGAGACTAAAGTGTTGCCCTCAAAATGAGGACAATGTGGAACTTAAAATTTGGTACAGCCCTACTAAAGAATATTATTTATCTCATTGTATCTGAATGTTTTGTAAAGTTTACTGGTGACCTATCAGTCTAACAGACCTGAGCAATGTACTTATGTTCTCCTTGTACACCCTAATTCTATTTATAAAATGTTAGCAAATATATACTTTGAAACCAGAACAGACAAAATATTTTAAGAAAGGTTTAATTTATAGCATCAAGCCACTTGAAATAAAAGAAATACCTACACATCCTTAGTAACTTTATAGATTTTAGTGACCTAATGTCACTGGTTATGTTCTGGTTAGAGCGTGTTACTAGTCAACTGTATATTGTAAGTGTAAATAAGCCCATATGTTTATACATGTCTATGAGAATAGGGATGTGTGTGAATAAACATCCAGGGCACTGTTGGTGTTGGTCACATTAGGTAGAAGAGGGGTCATTACTTTCTTCATTTCTTATAATGTTTGACTTGTTGAGTGTGCATTACCATTGTATTTTGTTTTTTAAAGTTCAGTCACATGAAGAAAAGTAATATTCAAGAGCACTGCTCACCTGTCACATCTATTAATCCTCTAGGTTCCGCTCACCTATTTGAGTTTGGAAAGAATCCAAGGATTTGCTTTATTGGAGTTGAAGGGCAGAAAATTCTCCTTTTCTTTGTCTATAGTAGCAGTCCCCAACCTTTTTGGCACTAGGAACCATTTCCTGGAAGACAGTATTCCACAGACTGGGGTGGGGGATGCTGGTCTGACAAGAGGCAGGACTTGGGAGGTCATGCAAACAATGGGAGTGGGCTGTAAATGCTGACTAGAAGGTCCTGGCCTGGTGGTTAGGGACCCTTGCTGTATAGGATGTGACAGTGTTTGAAGTAAAATTTGAAAGCGCTAAATAAATGCAAATTACTTTTATTCTCTTTTTGAACACATTTTGAAAGAGATCGTTCTGCTTCAGAGATGGGTCTATATGAGGAGTGATGGGGTTTAGGGAGATTCTGGGTGTCAAACTGGTCACTTGGTGTCGGTGTTATTTTTTCTTTCTTTTTTGCTTTTCTTCTCACTTTCTTCTCTCCATTCTTTTATATAACAAAAAACACTGGAAGTAGCTAAAAGAAAAATAGATGGGAAAAGTAAACTATAGAAAAAAATTAGGATCAGGATAAATTAGGTAGCAAATTGATACAGCTGCCTCACAAAAGACTAAGATAACATAGACTTAAACAGTGTAGACTTATTTCTCACATACAAGTTGAACCTGACAGGAGTCCAGTGGGTGGGGCTTGACAATCTTTTAGAAATCTTAGGGTCGGGCCTGGTTAGTACCTGGATGGGAGACCGCCTGGGAACACCAGAAGCTGTAGGCTTGGGAGAAGGACCTGGCAACCCCCTCCCAAAAATCAATCTGCCATTGAAAACCCTATGAACAGCAGAGAAACACTGACAATAGTGTTTCTGTAGTTGTACAGAGGGTCGCTATGAGTCGGATACCGACTCGACGGCACCTAACAACAACAACAACCATTTATGTTTCTGCTCTTTTTTGTAGGATTTTCCTTCTTCTACAAGGTCAAAGCTGGCTCATCACCATGTCTAAGTTATAAACCCTCAGAAGCAGGGAAAAGGAAGTGCAGAGTATAGAGAGTTCCCTTTTGAGAAAATGACCCAGAAATATCCAGATCACTCCTGTTCACACCCCATTTGTTTTTTAGCAAAAGAGAGCCTAGGAAATGTTATATTAAGGTGGCATCTTTGTGCCCAACTAAAACTTCCTAACAACAAGTGGTTGAACCTAGGGCTTCACTCATGCTTTGCAAGTGCTGTACCACTGAGCAGCACACTCAGCCCATTTTTTTACTTTTTATTTTGACACAGGGTCTCACTATGTTATGCAGGCAGTTACTGGCCTTCAACTTATGATCTTCCTGCCTCTGGCTCCTGAGTTGCTGGGATTACAGACATGCACCATCATGCCTGGCCCCAACTAAAACTTACTGAGTTTTATTTGTAAAAGAAAGTAAAGGAACCTGGTGCAGTGGTGCATGCTTGTAATTCCACTCAAGAGGCAGAGGCTGGAGAATCACAAGCTCAGGGCCAGAGGCAGCCTGTGTAACTTAGGGAGATCCTGACTCAAAATAAAAAATAAAAAAATGGGTTGGGGTGCAACCCCAGTGGTAGAGCACTTGCAAAGTACATGTGAGGCCTTGAGTTCAACCTCCAAGAACTGTGGTAAATAAATAAATTAATGAATAAATAAGTGGAAGAGTAAGAGAATGAATATTGGGGGGAAATTATCAGTGTCCACTACATGATAAAGCTATTTTAGAACAGATGGTATAGCTCATAACCAGGTGCTGTGATGTATACCTGTACTCCCAGTGATTCAGGAGGCTGTGGCAGGAAGACCAGAGATGTGGTGAAACTTGACTAGACTCTGTCTCAAATTAAAAAATAAAAATAGGGCTGGAAATGCAGTTCAGTGGTAGAGCACTTAGCTAGCATGTATGTGGCCCTAGATTCAACTTTCCAGTACTGAAAAAAAAGAAAAAGAAAAGAAATGAAAAGAAAGAAAAGGGTAATATGTAAGAAGGTCCCAGAATTCTATTTAGCTGCTAAAATTGAATATATTCTATTTGATCTTCAGCTTCCTAGTAGCCAAAATGAAAAAGTGAATGGCCTATTACATATTGATCAATATCTTTATGAAATATGCATTTTTCTTAAGAGAAGCAGAGCTTTTCTTGGACTGAGTTCTAAAAGAAATCTCTCACAATAGTTTTCATAGAGGCAGCACCAAGAAATGTCCTGGGTGGTGCCCATAAATGTATCCCTGCAAAAAAAGGGATAAAACAGGATTTGCTCTGGGTGGCAAGTGTTTTTAATGTTCTCTTTCATGAAAGTCTGCTGCACAGATCATAGACTCAAAGCAGATTTATTGTAGGATGGGGCAGGAAGAATAGAGACGTATTTACTGTGTCCCTTTTACACAACAATAGGGGCATAAGTAAAAATGACTTAAAGATGCCTGCCCTCTCAAAATCAAATTGAAAAGACAGGTAAAAATCCATGAAGTAAGTGATAATAATACCTACTTGACCTACTACGAGTCCTACCATGGGTAGTTCAATGTGCTGGCCCCACACACCCTGATTTATGTAATGGTGCTTCCTAGGGTTATATAATAAGCAATAATTTTTGGTGGTCTACTACCCAGTATCAGGCATTGTGTGAAATATTTTGCATTTTGCCTCTATTGTAGAATCTTATCAAAACAGTGATATGAGATACCCATTTCCTGTTTCATTGATGAAGTGACTGAAGTTCCAAGTAGTCAAATGACTTGTCCAGTGGCAAACAGCTGGCTACAGCACTGGAGTTTTCACCTTGCTCCTTTTTATTCTAACACTGTTTCTTGTTTGTTTCCCTGCATTTGATGTTGTGTTGTACAGTGTATGTGCTCAACAGGATGGGTCTGACTACAAGAGAAAGAGGATTTCAGGAAAGGAGAAATCATGGTGGATTGAGTAGTCAGCAGTGGTAACTCTTATGGTTTGGGAAGATTGTCACAGAAGAGGGAAAAGAGATGACATTTAAGAGATGTAGGAATGAGACTGATCTAACTGATGAAGAATTGGCTTGTGGCCTGAATTAAAAAGGAAGATTTGAATTGGATGAAATTTAAAAAGAAAAATGATAAAATTGATAGTTTGGAGTAACAAGACAGTAGTGTAAAGTGTTGATGGAGGGAGAGTCATAGTGGAGAGGCTAGTGAGTGGTGTTTTCTACCTTTGGAAGTGCAAACTGATAGTGACTTAGACTGATGTAGAAGCACTGGAGATGGGGGGAAAGGACCAATTCAAGCTACCGTGTAGGGGGCAAAATATATGTGATGACCTAGTTATGGAGGATAAAGATGCTGTCATTTCTTGGCTTCTAACAAAAATATTTGGTAGTGAACTAAAGGGTGTAGATGCTGGGAATTAGAAGCATATACTTACTATAGGGTTTCCCCCAAATGCTGGAGAATTTCTAAGACATTGTCTTGGTGAACAAGAAGCCTACTCCTATTTACACATCAGTAACTGGGATCTCAGAAGTTCTTAATGGTTAATCAGCAGTGATTTTAGATGATAAAAATAATACCATTGAAATACAGAAAGCTTTTTATGTACTTTATTATTTCAGTCTTAAAACAGCTGTATATACTTGATTTTTACAGTAATGTTTCTTCCTCCAGGAGATAAAATTTTCTCTCAGGTCATATAGTTGACACTAGCAAAGTAGGTATTGGTCCTGTGGAATGCTATCTCATCTTTATTTTTAATTTAGAAATAAAGAGAAACATCTAGTTGAGTAGGCTTACATGCTTTAAAAGCTATCCTTGTCATCATCTTAGCCATCATTCTTGCTATGTAGAAGTAAAGTAAGCAAGATAATATTTCAAGCATCTTTTCCGTTTGAATAAGGAGTAGATATCTAGGGTGATAAACCTAAGAAGTCATATAAGTAAGCTCCACTTATGTATCAAATGCATGTCCCAGATACCATAACATTTGTGAAAAAAAGATTTTTAATTTCCACATTTTATTTTTAAACTATTATTAGCAACATATTTTTCTTCCAGATGAAAGCTTCAACCCTCTTCTTTTTGTGAAATAAAATGTATCCATAGAAACTAAAATCTTAAGCTGATTTTACTTTATTTTGACTGTAAAATTTTGGGGATTTAAAAATAGGAACCAGTTGATTTCTGTAGCTTCTATAGCCTGGCTGCTATGATCATAATAGATTTCCTGGCTGACTGTATAGGCTACAGATATTTTTTGGTCCATATATAAGGAAGAATCAGACTAACTAAGGCCTGAATGAATCCTAAGCAGTTATTTATTATCTGTGGTCAGAATGTGAGGTTGATTTGGAGGTAAAACTATGCCCTGTTTCGGGTAATAGTCTCCCCTCAAATTGTCCTGGGAACCCTTCTTAATTCTAGAGTCATTCTTCTGCCTTAGAATAATTCCATATTTGAACTTATTTTAAGTATTGAGGGTACTTCACATGCATTCAAGGCATAGTTCTGATTACACAAAAATGTTACATGCATGAATTGAAAGTCTTCCTTTGAACATTTCAAGTACTTTTACTTATTAATGTCATATAATCTTCAAACTAATACATGGATTTAGAAAATTATGTGTAAAAGTCTTCTTCATGCTCCCTTTCTCTAAGAGGGTAGTCTAATATAGATCTTTTATAACTCTATGCCAAAGAATTTCACACTTAATTGAAATAGGACACAGTCTGCAAAATTATAACTTTTTTGATTTTTGGCTTTTAGTCAAATGCCTATAATTGGATTTAAATGTGTTGTCACAGTAAGTATTTCATGAACTAGCCCCCAACACATTAGAAGTTTCATCTCCAAGAACTGTTTATTCCTGTCAATATACAAATCTGCCTTCATTACTGTCTACATTAAAAATAAATATTTCCCTTGCCCACCACATTTGCCTCTATCTACTGTTCCATGTCTTTGATCTCCTTCTTGGAAAGAACTTTTTATACCTGCTGCCTCACTGACTTACCTTTCATTCTCCGCCGGCACACTCCAGTTGGCCTCTGATTCCTGCCACATGACGGACGGAAGTAGTTATATTTAGCCAAAGCCCCTCTACTGTCCTCATTGTATTCCTTGTCTTAACAGGGCTCAATGAAGTTGACCTTGAACCTCTTTTTAACAGCCCTCTGTGAGATTAGGATGCCTGACTTTTGTCTTTTCTTGTTGGAAGTACATTCACAGTGTTCTATGCTTTTCATTCTCGACTTATTCATTGGTAAAATCCTAGAGTTCAGAAATTGGTCTTTTCTTTCTTTGTTCTTCATCCCTTGGTGCACATGACTTTTTCACCAGAGGCTAATGGCAATCTTATGTTTGACATGTTCAAAGTAAACTTCTGGTCCCACCCCTCTGCAGCTAGACCTCTCTGTCTCAGGATTAGACTCATCCTCCCATTGAGTATATTCTTCACCCCTTCCTTTCACACCATTCTCTTGGCCCTCTCTTTCCTCCCTGCCTCTATCACTGATGGCCTTGGGTGAGCCTCTGCCATCTTCCTGTATGTGATCCTCCTGCTCCCTCCTTTGCCCATGCAGTTTTTTCTGAATGACTCTGTATTTCAACCCTGTAGAAGCCACATCTTCCTAAGGCCTCCAGTGTCCCAGAGGGCATATGTCTCCTTCCACCCAGTACCTCATCAATCCTGTCTCCCTTTGCCTTCCCCTTCACTGTCTACTCTTGCCACAATGGTCTTAATGATGTTGTTTAAACACACCAGCCTTGAGACTCTTGCACTAGAAGTTTCGCCTGCCAGATGCTTCTTCCCAGACTCCCGCATTCCTGACTCTCCCCTCCTTTGAGATTTTGCTTAAATGTCAACTTCTCAGTAAGGCCTTCCCTGACTACTCCATTTATAAATAGCGGTCTATTCTCCACTTCACCTCTGAAACTCCCAACCTTTTTACTGTGCTTTATTTTGTATCAATTATATTTACCATTTTCTCACGTTATAATTGATTTATTGCATTCACTGTTTACATTTTCCCTCATTTGAATATAGTCTCTGAGAAGGCAGGAAATGCTTTCATTTGCTGGTATTCCCCTCTCATGCCTAGGTCAGTGCTTGACACACAGAGATCCCTTGTTATGTAGGATCATCTCTCCATATCCATGGGTTCTGCATTCACAGGTTCAACTAACTGCAGATCAAAAATATTTGGAAAAAAGCAATAACAATAAAAATAATACAGGCTGGGAATGTAGCTCTGTGGTAGAATACTTACCTAGCATTTGCAAGGTCCTGAGTTCTAGCCTAAGTACCCTAAGAAAGAAAGAAAAGAAGGAAGAAAAGAAGAAAAGAAAGAGAAGATGGACAAAAACATTAAAAACAATGTAGTATAACAAATGTCTGCATAACATTTAAATTGTATTAGGTATTATAAGCAATCTAAGGATGCTTTAACTCCACATATCTGTCAGTTTGTCATACTATCAGGGCTTGTGTGTTGGTGTGATGCCTATGCCACTGGTATTTCAGATACCAGCAGGGCCACCCATGGTAGACAGGTTTTAGCTGAGCTTCTAGACTAAGAAAGACTAGGGAGAAGGACCCAGAGCAGCCCACTCCCAAAATAATTAGCCATTGAAAACTCTATGAATAGCAGAGAAGCACTATCAAATATAGCACCAGAAAATGAGTCCACCGGGCTGGAATGCATTCAAGAAATGACTGAGGAAGAGTTTCTCCCTCAAAGTAGAGTCAACCTTAATGAAGGGAATGGAGTAAAGCCCCTGGAACCTCCTTTTGCTGATGTCGCATGACTCCAAATGAGAAGAAACATGGTGGCTGCAACAATAGGCTCAAATGTAAAAGACCTGTGCATGGCACAGTGTCTGGAAGTGTTTCATCTGTTACACATAGCATCGCTATGAGTCAGATCCGACTTGACAGCACCTAACAGTAACAACAGCAAGGATGCTTTAGATTGTAGAGGGGAATGTATGTAGGTTATATTTAAATACTATGATATTTTATATAAAGTGTTTGAGCATCTTTGAGTTTTGGTACCCTAGGGTGTCCTGGAACCAATTTCCTGCAGATATTGAGGAACAACTGTAATTGTTTGATAAATCAATAAAAGTGGTAGCAAGTTTGGGCTATGCTAATCCATAATAAGGTGAAAGCTCTACCCCTCTCAACTCACTCCTTCTCATACCCTCTACATGCCTTTATTGCAAAATTGTAATTTTTATTTGGGAAGAGTTTTTTCCCCCCTTTCCTTAAAACATCTTCAAAGTAAATTACTGAGGCTAGTGTTTCATTTAATGTTGGTAAAAAGATAGGCATGTTGAGGTTTACAGGACCATTTACTAATCCATGGCAAAATTAGAGTAGATTCTCATGCACATACTGCAGTCAAAGCACAGGCTATATCTTCCTTATTTAAGATTTTATTTCAGAGAGTTCTTAAAATTAAATAGCAGGACATGCTATCTGGGAGTACAGTTTTACTCTTCAAAATGTATCCAACATATTTCTAGTTCTTGTGACTAAAGGTGTTCCTACTGCCTCCTCCTGTCTTAAAGATGCTTGTCTTAGTTTTGCGTTCTGATTGCTATGACTGGATACCAGGGGCTGGGTAATTTCTGAAGAATAGAAGTCTTGGTAGCTCACAGTTATAGTGCCTTGGAAGTAAAAGATTTAGTGGCTGCATCTGATGAGCAGCTGAGGAAGGCCTTCAGGCAGGTCATGATATGTGAAGGGCATCATGTGGTGAGACAGAAAAGCATGTCAAAGAGAGCTTCCATTTATAACAGACTAATTCCTTGATAACCCATTAAGTCATTAATGCAGGAGTGATATGGAAAAGCTTCCATCACCAAATAGAAAGGAGAAGGTGAGGAGAGAGGCAGGATGGGGGAAGAGACTAGCATACCATAATCTCTCCCAAAGTCATGTCCCCAATGACCTAAAGACCTCTCGCTAGGCCCCATGTCCCCTAAAGTCCACCTCCCAACAGTGCCACCCTGGGGACAAAGCTTTTAATCACAGTGGACCCTTGGGGGACACATAGACTATGTCCAAACTGTAGCATGAATTAAGTTTCCAATCTATGGAATTTGGGAGACACATTTAAGCTGTAGCAGACACCCTGCCAGATATTATACAGTGCTGTTTTCCTGAGGCTCTTCCTTTGCAAAAGAGGCTCTTGGCAGAGTAGACTCCTCCCTGACTCTTAACTCTTGAACTAGGTCAGCCACACTCAGACATGTGGGGATGGGAAGCACACTATTCACAGGCATTTGTGTTGATATATGAATCTGAGAGAGGGAGGAAACTGGTCCTACTGGCAAGAAAATCTTCCTTCCACTCTCTCTGATCACTCCAGTAACACTCCATTATGTCACCCTTCTATATTATGTAATTGTTATATACAGTTGCATATGTTTTTGTACATATGGTACATATGACTGTAATGATGTGTTTGTTGTGTATAATAATAAGACTGCATATTTACCTGGGCCCCTACTAGACATGAACTCCATGGCAAGGGCTGTATCTCCAGTGTTTTGCACAGGGTCTGGAATAGATACTTCTCTTGGTATATTTGAGTGGATGGATAATTGGTTAAAAAGGAAGAAGGCAAGAGAAGCATGAAATCTTACTATGGTGAATGCTGTGACTTAATAAAGTTTATTTCTGTGCCTTTGTGTGTGCCATGCACCTCACTGAGACTTATATCCTGCAATGACAATGGAAAAGAAGTTGTGTCCAAATTTTGCATCGAACTTTCCTTGCCCAGCATTGTGTCAGTTACTGTGAGAGTCATAAGTAGCACATAACCAGTGACTCTCAGTCATTTGCTTTTCCTAAAAAAAATTTTTTTTCAGTTAGCATATAAAATAATGGGTTTCATTATGCATCATTTGCTTTTGAGACTACAGTTCAGTTCAACTCTATGAGATACCTATTTGTGGTGTACAGGACAAATGTAGTTATTTTCCTCATGGATGTTATCATCTGCCAACTGAGCTAAAGATAAGGCATTAGTTATCATTATAAAGAGTTCCAGGGTGCTATAACCTACCATGAATCCAGGGAAATGGTACCTAGTCTAGGACTTAGAAAAGGAGCCTGATGTTTTGCTGGAATCTGAAGGTGCATTGGAAAAAGTTTAGCAATGAGGGAAGAAGAAAATTCTAAATACACTGAAACGCCTGTAAAAAGGTGCAGAGTAAGTAGATAGTGTATGAGAGGAACTATGTGAAATCCAGAGGAGCTTAGGAAACAAGGGAAAAAAAGCTTGGATAGATAACCTGGGTAAAATCAGACTTTGGGCAGCTTCATAGACCAAGGAAGGAACATTGTTGTTTTGTTGTTGTTGTTGTTGTTGTTGTTGTTATTGTTGTTAGGTACCACTGAGTTGGGTCTGACTCATAGCAACCCTATGTACAAAAGAACAAAACATGCCCCGACACTGTGCCATGCCCAGCCACTGTTGTCAGTGCTTCTCTGCTGTTCATAGTGTTTTCAATGGCAGATTGTTTTGGGAGTGGGTTGCCCGGTCCTTCTCCCTTGCCTGCAGAACTTGGTATTCCCAGGAGGTTTCACATCCAAGTACTAATCAGGCGGACCCTGCTTAGCTTCGGAGATCAGGTACGATTGGATACCAGGGTGCTATGGCTGCTGACAAGGAAGGAGTAGATGGATTTAATTGGAAAACCATAGCAAGGTTTGAAGCATTGGAGTGGCCACCGTTGAAAGCCATATATCCTTTGAATATCACTTTATTATCAGTACCGTAGAAGCAGAAGACACACTGTCTTTGGGCTGATTCTGACCCCAGAGCTCAGCAGTGGTTAGCAGGAGGCATGGGAAATACAATAGTTCTGCTGTTCTCGGTCAGTACCACTGTACCTTGTGTGTGACCTGTACACAGATTAGTGCTTTGGTCAGCTTCCTGATGATACTTGAAATAATCCTGTCATCTTCCCTTCTTGATCTGATAGCTATCCTGGTTTGCTATCTTGCCTTTTTCTGAAGATCTGGTGCCCTATGGTGCTAATTTCTCTATTAGACTCTTACAGCTGCTGGGAGCCTGTGGAATTGAGTAGTAGTAAGTTGTGTTGGTCACTGAGGTTCATTTCTTTTAGCACCTAACTTACAATCAGAATTCCAAGGGAATTATATGCATTTGCTATATTGCTTTGCTTCATTAATAATGTCTGAGTTTTAAAATAATTTAATTTCTAACAATTTATAATTTATTTAATTTGTTCCAGTTGACATGATTTAATTTTATTTTGATTTTTGTTATGGATGATGCAAATGAAATGTTTGTGTTATTAACTTCTTTCTCTTTCTTTTTTAATTGTGCAGTTCTCTCGTGTGCTAAAGAATAGAGCCTGGCCTACCTTCAAACAGGCCAAATCTAAAATCTCTCCACTGCACAGCAGTGATTTCTGCCCTACCAACTGCCACATCAATGTGATGGAAGTTTCTTATCCCAAAACATCAACCTCCTTAGGGAGTGCTTTTGGTGTTCAGCTGGATAGTAGAAAGCATAATTCTCATGATAAAGAAAATAAATCTTCTGAGCAAGGTATGTTAGCTTTTAAAATTTTAGCAAGTCATGAAGAGTAGTTTAGGCAATTGTTGCTATACTTGTGTCGCAAAATTTGGTAGATTCTTGGTGTGCAAAGAAGCCTACACTTAAATAAATAAAGGATTCCTCATTACAATTATTGGATAATTATTCATAAGTATATAAAGAGTGAAAATAGAGTTAGGCGCTTTTATTATTTCCTTTTAAGAAGGGAAGTTGCTCTTGACTTCCTTAACTGTATGATAGGCACAGCTCATCTTGCTGTGAAAGTTGCTAATCTGAAATGCCCCTATAACTAAGAAAAATACCAAAGGTGCAAGCGAGGGATACATAATGCTGTTCTGCGCCACTGCAGTAGGGCAAGAGACTGAATCTATTTGTAGCTTTTAGTTACAACTTCCCATAGACTTTAATTCCTGAATAAAATTTAGCATTGGATTAACATTTTAAATAAATTTGGACCTCTAACATGTGTTAGGTTGGGTAGTTATGTTAAAGGTAATAAATATTACTATGGAATGATTTTAACTCCTCAGGGAAACTGAGCCCCATGGTATACATTCAGCACACAATTACTACCATGGCAGCCCCTTCAGGACTGTCTCTGGGACATCGAGATGGCCATGGTCTCCGGTATTTGTTGAAAGAAGAAGATCTAGAAACCCACGACATCTATCAGAAACTACTTGGCAAACTCCAGACTGCACTGAAAGAGGTGGAGATGTGTGTTTGTCACATAGATGAGTAAGTATTTTATACTCTACTTGTAGATTTGCCTAAAAAAAAATGTGTATAGAAAGTGAGACTTGTGAAAAACTCATTCATTCTCTCTTTAGTTTTGGGAAATTTGTGCTAATCATATAGATCTTCATTCCAGCACCTTAAAAGTGATAAAAATGGAAAATATAGACATTTCAAATAAACATTTAATGTCAGAGAATAAAATGGTAAAATTATATCTTACAGAGGAGCACTAAGTCTCAGTGTGAAAATACTACATTGAAAAATGTGTTTAAAAGTGTACTATCTGTGTATCTTCTTATCCTTTGAAATTCAGGAGTTCAGGGCACAATATTGGATATGTATGTACTCAAGATATTGTGAAACATACAAAGTATAATAAATGCTTGAAGTACTTGCTAAATAAGTAAATGCAAAAGTCTGTATCTTTGGGGTCAATAGTTTTTTTTTTTTTTTTTTTTTTTTTTTTTTTTTTTTTTTTTTTTTTTTTTTTTTTTTTTTTTTTTTTTTTTTTTTTTTTTTTTTTTTTTTTTTTTTTTTTTTTGTACTGATTGAGTTAATGATCTACTAAGCAATAGTCAAAAAGTTGGGCCAATAGTTTAGAAGTTTTAACCAATATAAGATGAAGACAGTTTATCAGCACTTTTCCAACCAGATCAACTCTAGCGCTTATTTAGGAATTTGGTGGTTACAGAACTGCCTGAGTTCCATAAGGTGATTTGTCACATTCTGATATGTGATTATGTATCTAGTCAAGGCAAAGCAATATTGTCAAAACAGCATGGCTTCTGATGTAGCTCAGTTTCTCATCTGTAGGAATAGAGGAATAATAATAAGGAATTTCAAGTCTGTGGTGAAAATTATAAAAATTAATACAGAAAGCAATCAGCATAGTGCCTAATATCATACTTGCTCATCCATTCAGGGGATAGAAATTACTGAACATCTTCAAAGGTTATAGGTTCTGAAAATAGTATAAACACCATTACCCTGTATTTTATTATAATTTTTTTTTTTTAAGTACTGGGGGTTGAACCCAGGGCCTTGCACTTATATGCTTTGCAAGTGCTGGGCCACTGAGCTGTGCCCCCAGCCCATTTTTTTTTTTTTACTTTTTGAGACAGGGTCTCGCTAAGTTATGCAGACTGCCTCTGGTCTCGAACTTGGCAATCCTCCCACCTCCACCTCCTGAAATGCTGGGATTACAGGTGTGCGCCACCACGCCCGACATTTTTTTAATAACTTTTAAATGAAGTTGTTGATTTAAGTTAGTGGCAGATGTGTGCCATTTGCTTCATGTATGTATATCATCTCATACTTCCATGGATAATTCAGTTTAGATGCAAAACATTTAGAACTTATTCCACACTTTTATTGTAATTCAACATTATATAGATAGAATCAAAATTGACATGATCTCTTATTTTAAATATATTTGAAATTTAGTGACCAAAAATGAAAAATTTGAAGATACAGCATATTAGATGCATCATATTTTTGAATTATCTTTAATTATTTGTTTATTATAACTTTTCTAAAATTATATGAGTAACTTAGAATTAGAATTCTGTTTTCCTATGCCTAATGAACTAGTTTTTAACAGTTACCTATGACATTTTACATATTAAACTGCAGTTTTCCCATTCACATGATGCTTTTGAATTGTCTTCGAGCCCTTGTGATAGAGAAGTTCATATTTTAGGGCATTATACTTGCTCTATTTAAAAAATGGGACTTTATTACATGCTATCTTCTATTTTAGAAACCAGTTATTTTCCCCTTGAGATATTTTGGAAGTGTATAGGAAAAAAATCTTTATTATGAGGTATTGAATCACAGATCCCAACTCTCAAAGGGATTTTAAGAGAACATCTGGACCAGTCTCATACTTCCAGTTAGGCCAAGAGTTATTATCCCTGCTTTTCCTTTGTCAATGGCAGGATTATTGATGTGCTTCAATGAAATTGCCTCAGAGAATAAGTCTCTAATGCATTGACATCCAGCACTACCTGGTGTTCATTCAGATTTTATCTTTGTTAATTTGTTGACTTCTTTTTGTTGTTGTTCAGGTAATATAGATATATTTTCAAGAAAAATCTGAACCAAATGTTTCTTTTACTTGGTTTAAAATGTCTATACTTAAAGAACTAGTTGCAAAAAACAAAGGTTGTTTTAATTAAATGAAAACTATTTAAAATGATAGATTATTTTTCACTTAAGATTTCCTCCATTCTGCTTTTCTGAAAGGCCTTATCCAATTCTGCCTGTTTGTTAGAAAAGTTATATGAATGAACAAGTGACTGGGGAAACAAGCTTGATCTTCTCTGTGTACACTATATCACTTAATTCTAAATATGTAATCCCTTTAAAACAACAGTTGTATGGTTCCCCATTGCCCTTAGTATTCAGAGATGCTGCGGTGCAGTTGAGCTTAACAAATTACTTAAAAGACTAGTTACCTGACAGTTTTCTTACCAAGTAGTGATTATTCTTGGTCAGAGTGAAGAAGTATATTCCAGATGCCTTGCCAAGTTTCAGGAGAAATTGCCTTACAAGATTGCACTGCTAGCCTTTCTGGAAGTTATTCATTTCTGCAGAGGGCCTAATGTTGAGCCTCTCTCATCAGGAAGTCTGCATACCCTGACACTTGGGAATACTTGTCCTAGAAATAAAATTTCCCTTAACACATAGTCATTTTGCTGAATCTTCCTACTCACCTTCAGATCTGAAGATGAAATTTGAGATGGACTTGCTATCTGGTAATACATAAGGCAAGGTTATGGCTTTATAATTTCTATTTCACTTTGGGAAACTAAGTAGTTTTGCCCTTAAATAGGGTGCTTTCTGGTTAATGACGCTTATACTGGAAATCAGTAAAAGGAAAGGACGCTTACACTGGAAATCAGTAAAAGGAAAATCAATTTATGGATAGCCCAAAACCTTTGATGAGATTTTCAGGTAGAGGATTTTTGTATTCTCTCAGGCATAAAACCATAGAGAATAAATGGACACTAATTAATATAAATATAAGATCTGCATCCATACCACTGTGGTGCCCGATCCCGTCTGGTCTAGGAAGCTAAGTAAGGTCGGACCTGGTTATTACTTGGATGGGAGACTGCCTGGGAACACTAGGTGCTGTAGGCTTGGGAGAAGGACCCAGCAACCCATTCCCAAAAGCCAATAAGCCATTGAAAACCCTATGAACAGCAGAGAAGCACTGACAATAGTGCTGAGCAAGGGACAGTGTCGGGTAGCATTTCATCTATTGTACATAGAGTCGCTATAAGGCAGACACAGATTTGACAGCACTTATCAAGAACAACAACAATAAATTTAGGAAAATTTGGAACAGATTTCACTGTGCAGGTGGTAGATGCCCCAGGAATAAGTGGTGAGCGTTATAAGACAGTAACTTGGGGATTACAGATAGGGACAGTGGTGCTGACGATGAAATTATCCTTGAAGTTTCCTCAAGCATTTTGCTGGTACATGTACAAATAGAGGGCACCTTCATAAAAACCAGCATCCACTACAGGTACTTCTTTGGTGGACAGGGTTTTATGCACTGACTTATTTAATTCTTGCATTACCTCTGTGATCTGTGTCTTGAAACATTGGGAAGATTAACAGGCACTTCTAACTTAGATTGTTATAAAATTATTATTATACAAACTGAATTATAATTTCCTAGTATGCAAATCTATTTTGAGATCTCTCCCACCAAGCGCTTCCTCTGCTCAATAAAGTGTTCTCCACCTCTTCAGTTCATCAAGTCAGACTCCCGATATCACCTTTGGTTCTTCTCTTTCCTTCTCCTCCACCTTCAGCACACTGTCAGGCTCTGACTGTTAAGCCTCAGAATGTGTCCATATCTATCATGCTAGAATGAGTCACCATCATCCCTCACTACTGCCATCGTAAGAGTTTGTGAGGTGTACTTCTCTCTGATACATTCTGCCTTCAGCAGATGCCAAAGGGATATGGATAGGTAAATTGTGCATCATTAAATCCTATTACATTGCAGGTAAAGTACAGGTATCCATAGGAAATTGATTCCAGGACCCCTTGCAGATACCAAAATCCTAGGATGCTCAAGTCTCATAGAAAATACCATAGTATATTCATATAACCTATGCACATCCTTGTATGTAACATCTCCAGATTATTTATAATACCTAGCACAATGCAAATGCTATGTAAATAGTTCTTACACTGCATTGTTTAGGGAATAACAAGAGTAAAAATTATACAGATGCAGTACTTTTATAATTTTTTATCAATATTTTTGATCTGTGGTTAGTTGAAGCCGTGGATGTAGAACCCACAGGTCCAAAGGGCCAACTGTGATTAGATGTGTTGTTGTGGCCTGCAAGTTCCCACCTGATCTCTCCCTGTCCATCTCTCCATACTCACCTCACTGAGCACCAGCTTCACTAGACACTTTTCATTCTTAGAATGTGACGACAACATCAGTCCCACCTGAGGGTGCCCTGCATGGTGGGCTGTGCATCTGAGATCTGTGTGGCCAGCCTCCTAAGCACACCCGAGTCTGGATAATGACAGATCTGTAGGGAGGCTCTGCCTAAATAAATCCCCAATTAAAGTAGATATTCCTTCACCTTAATTACTCATGACTTTCTTCTCTAGACATCTAGGTTTTATACGTAAAAAAACCTCCTTAATTGTTCACAAAATTCTAAAAGTTTCCCAGGCTTAAAATAATGAAGATTTCTTTCTTGCTCACTCTTTATGTCCATCTTGTACCATTGGTCTCAACTCCATGTTGTCTTCACTCAGAGTCACAGGTAGTTATCCTTTCAGCTGGAACATCTCTGATTGTCATGGCAGGAGAAGGGAATGAGGGAAGCTGAGGACTGGCATAGAGGGTTAGAAGCAACTTGGGTCACATCTATTCACCCTGGATTGGCTAAAGCAAGTGACATAGCCATGCCTGTCCTCAGGGGGTTAAAGGAATGTCTTCCGGTGGAGTGCCCACACTAATGACTGCACTGCTCCCTCTAGTGTGTAAGGTATATTCAGGGAGCAGAAATTCTGCTTAATTTGCAATATACATGTAACAATGTCTCTCACTCACCCCCCCTCTGAAAGGAAAATAACAATGATACCTATTGTATAAGATAGTTTCAGGATTAAATGACTTAATGTCTATTAAGTACTTAGCATAATGACTGGCATAAGAGCTTAATAAATATTACCTATGATGAGGATGATGATCATGATAATGAGAATAATGATTTTAATAAAATAAGTAGCTACAACATACTGTGTACCAAATCTTTATTAATCAGTGTCATTTGGAGGAGATTATCTGGAACGATATGCTGCTCAGGATTTCAATTATTGGATCTTTAGTAGATAGCTGGAATATGAGCAAAGGCAAAGGAAAGTATTTTTGCATGCAAAACTAAACTATTATATGCCCCATTGTTGCTTTTCACAGTTTAGAAATTTTATGCAAGAACTTGGCATTGGAAACAAGGTTTTTCTATCATTTATTTGTAAACCTACACAGTTATTCCCACAGGATCAGTGCAAGCATGATTGTAACTATTTAAGATAAAAAACTAATATGTGAATACATTTTTATAACTCTGAAAAAACTGTTTATGCTTAGCCCTATGACTTCTAATTTAAAATATACATAAGCACAGAGGATTCCTTGCATAATGAGAACTCCAGCATATCTTTCCTCTTTGGTATTCAGAGTTCATCTCTGTGCAACATGGAGCTTGGGTAATTGGAGTTAGCCTAATGTTTTAATCTTTTGGGTGGAAGGAGTGAATAAATATATACTCTGTCTTAAAAGACACTTCCAAATAGGAAAACTTATGTTTAAAATAATTCATAGCTTTTGGTTACTGAAAATATTCACAATCTTGAGCAATGTAACATAGCACCTCCAATTTTCACTGGTGTCTAAAAAGTAGAAAGTGCCAAAATACAGTTTTATTCAAATATCACCTCAGAGTGAGACCTTCCCTGACTACATTATTTGAAATTATAGCTCTGTGCTTTTATTTACTTTGTGTGTGTGTGGCGCTAGGGATTGAACCCAGGGGCCCTTGCACATGTGAGGCAAGCACTCTACCACTGAACCGCATCCCTAGCCCCAGCTCTATGCTTTGTTCTCTCCTTCATTTTCTCCTTCACATTTGTCATCATCTGATAGACTATGAAGTTTGTTTGTTATTTGGTCTCCTCTCAGTACAATTTACACTCCAAGAAAACAGAGACTATTTGTGTTTTGTAAACTGCTACCTTCGCAGCACCAAGAACAACATATGGTACAATAAACACATTTAACTAATTATTGAAATCAACAAACAAAGATTTACTCAATGTACAGCCCTGGGTTTAACACACAAACAGTTAAGAGGCATAAGCTATGTTCACAGTCATGAAACAACAAAGCAAACCTTACATTGCTATGGAAATATGAGAGTCAAGATA
Organism: Pedetes capensis; assembly: GCA_007922755.1. NCBI lineage: Eukaryota > Metazoa > Chordata > Mammalia > Rodentia > Pedetidae > Pedetes > Pedetes capensis. Next base: position 23,524 of record VMDO01013950.1, on the reverse strand, counting down.
TGTGCTGTTATTTAGGACTAATTATTATAGGTGCTTGGGGCTGGGATTTAGCTCAGTTGGTAGAGCGCTGCTCTGCAGTCTCTGAGGTCCCGAGTTCAATTCCCAGCACCGCAAAAATGGGAGAAGGACCTGGCAATCCACTCCCAAGGCAATCCCGAAACAGTCAGCCATTGAAAACCCTATGAGGGTCGCTATGAGTCGGATACCCACTCGACGGCACCTAACAACAACAACAACATTATAGATGTTTAGTGAATGAGAAAATGATTGTTGGCTCACACCTGTAATCTCAGCTCCTTGGGAGGTTGAGACAGGAGGATTAAAGATTCAGGGCCAGAAGTAGCCTATGCAAATTAGTGTGATACTATCTCAAAAATAAAATATAAAAAAGGGATTAGGAAACTGGCTCAGTGGTAGAGCACTTGCCTAGCAGATGTCAAGCCCTAGATTCAACCCCTTGAGTATTGAAAAAAAAAAAAAAGATGATTGTTGGCCTGAGAACTCATTCATGGGGTCTTGGTTTAGCTGTAGCTTAATTTATCCTGCAAGTTTCTACAGCCTCATCACATAAGCATCTTCTAATCAGTAAGGACAGAATTCCTGCTTGTATGAGTGGCAAAAAGGGGTTGACTGCAATGGTCAAACAGTGGACATGTGGAGGAGGCAGTGTTCATGGGTAGTTGGGTTTTTACAATTTGAGAGTAAGCTGGTGAGGATATGAAGTCACACTTAGTGTTTACATTTAATATTTGGCTGACACTTGAAGGTTATCAGGTATTTTCATAAGGTTATCAGGTATTTTCATAAGGTGTGGATAGTTATGTAATGGTGAGAGGAAGAAAGCGGCAACTATTATGCACCAAGGAGTATGTCATCCGCATTTCACTCCCCCAGCAATCATACGGATGAGTTAGTCTTCTTATCCCCATTTTATAAACCATAAATAGTACTGTCATAACTTTTTTTGACAACAAAGCTAGTACGTGGCAGACCAGGATTTGAATACAGCTTTCTGGTCTAATTCTGAGCAACTGAGAAGCTTTTTATGAAGAGAAAATTTTTGATGTGAATCATGGAAATACTAAGAAAATATTTATAAGCCCATTAGATTAAATAAATAAAACAGTTATATATGGCAGCCAATTTGAAAACATGCACTTATTTTTTTCAAAATATCGCAATGCAGCCTTCTGTCTTCAATAACATACTCTCCTAAATTGGATCGTAAGACATCAGAGTGCATAATACCAACAGACAGCGACAATGAGAAAGGAGAAAGAAATAGCAAACGAGTCTGTTTTAATGTAGCAGGAGATGAGCAGGAAGATTCGGGTCATGACACCATCAGCAACAGAGACTCTTATAGGTAATTCATTAATTTATCAACCTCATTTCTGCAACAAAGTCAAATGTGATTCTTTTATTTCCCACAAAAGTCTTGGAAAAGTTTTTGATTATTTTCATTTGTTGCTCTTTAAAAATAATCACCTGTCATTACAAGCCTCAGACAAAGCATAGTGGGACAGCATAATCTTTTAAATTCTTCCCTTTAGTAATCCAAGTAATTTGGCAAAAGCTTTTTTTCCTCCAACTGTGTGGAGCCAACTTGGGAAATCTTTTTTATAAATGGATTGTGTAACATGTATGTTGTTGTTGTTGTTAGGTGCCGTAGAGTCGAGTCCGACTCATAGCGACCCTGTGTACAGCAGATCAAAACACTTCCCGATTCTGTGCCAGGCAAACGACCTTATTTATGTTTAAGACCATTGTTGCAGACACTGTGTCAATCCATCTGGTGAAGGGTTTTCCTGTTTTGCGTTGGCCTGCCACTCTCCCAAACATGATGTCCTTCTCCAGGGATTGATCTCTCCTGACTACATGTCCGAAATATGTAAGACACAGTCTGGCCATTCTTGCTTCCAAGGAGCACTCTGGTTGCACTTCTTCTAGGACAGATCTGTTGGTTCTTTTCGCAGTCCATGGGATATTCAGTAGACGTCCCCAGCACCACAATTCAAAAGCATCAATTCTTTTTCTGTCTCTCTTGTTCAGTGTCCAGCTTTCACAACCGTATGATGCCACTGAAAATACCATGGCATGAGTCAGACGCACCTTCGTCTTCAATGTGACATCTTTGCTTTTCAATACTCTAAAGAGATCTTTTGCCACAGCTTTTCCTAGAACAATGGGTCTTTTGATTTCTTGACTGCTGCTTCCATGGGTGTTGATTATACAGCCAAGCAAAGCAAAATCTTGGACAACCTCAATCTTTTCTCCATTTATTGTGAAGTTGTGTGCTGACCCAGTCGTAAGGATTTTTGTTTTGTTGATGTTTAGTCGTAACCCATATTGAAGGCTGTGATCTTTGATCTTCATCAGTAAATGTTTTAAATCCTCTTCACTTTCAGCAAGCAGAGTTGTGTCATCTGCATAACGCAGGTTGTTAATGAGTCTTCCTCCACTCTTGATGCCGCGTTCTTCCTCATAAAGTCCAGCTTCTGGGATTATTTGCTCAGTGTATAAATTGAAGAGATAGGGTGAAAGTATATAGCCCTGACACATACCTTTCTTAACTTTAAACCATGCAGTGTTTCTTTGTTCTATTCGAACAACTACCTCCTGGTTCATGTACAGATTTCTCATGAGCACAATTAGGTGTTCTGGTATTCCCATTTTCTGGTCACATGTGTAGCAAATCAGAAAAGTATGCTATGCTAATATTTTTTTCAAATATTTATTTCTGATCATTGGTTTATTGGAAAGTAAATAGAAATTATTTTTGTCCAGTCTCCTTTTTCTTTTTATATTCTGTATTCTAAGCCAGTTGGACTAATTTCACTTTCCCACTTCCATGATCAACTTTGTGTTTATTTCTTCTTTTGGATGCTTTCTGCATTAGTTTGCTAGGGTTGCTATAATAAAGCACCATGGACTGGGTGTCTTGAACAACAGAAGTTTATTATCACACAGTTCTGAAGTCTAGAACTCTGAAACCAAGGTTGGCTCTGTTGGTTCCTTCGTAGGTCTCCAGAAGAAGAATGTGTTCCAGGCCACTTTCCTTGACATGTAAGGGGCCGTCTTCTTCCTATGTATCTTCACGTCATTTTCCCTCTGTGTGTGTCTTTATGTCCAGATTTCCTCTTCTTGCAAGGACACTAGTCATTGGATCAAGGACCATGATAATGACCTTGTTTTAACTTTCTTACCTTTGTAAAGATCCTGTCTTCAGATTAGGTCCTGTTCTGAAGGACTGAGTGTTAGATTTTTCGCTTACAAACTCAGAGGAGACACAGTTAGACCCATGACATCTTCCCTCCACACTCTGCTGTCATCTTCTTACCAGACTCTCAATTGAGGGCTTCTCCTGTGAAATTCCATCATTGAAAATCCTTTTTCAGTGAATCCTTGTAACACCTGAAACCTCACTGGGGACTCTCATAACCAGACACATATCATGTGTGTGCAGCGTCAACATTTCCTGTTTCATTTACATTGCTGAAAGCAAGATTACCTTACTCACTCTTGTTTATTATTCAGTTTTCCAACACAAATACTGTGTAAATATTAATTAAATCAAAATTATTCCAAACTAATAAGCAGCACAAAAGATATTTTTACCTAAGCCGGGTGTGGTGGCACATGCCTGTAATCCCAGTGGCTCGGGAGGCGGAGGCAGGAGGATCACAAGTTTGAGACCAGAGGCAGTCTGAGTAAAAAAAAAAAAAGGGCTTGGGGTGCAGCTCAGTGGTCCAGTACTTGCAAAGCATGCAGGCACGAAGCCCTGGGTTCAACCTGCAGTACTGAAAAAAAAAAAATTACCAGGATAATTTCAAATAATCCCCACCATAGCCTCCTGTAGCAGGTTCTGGTTATAACTCCATTTTACATACAAGGACTCTGGGGTCCATTGGAGGTCCATAAGGTACCTTTGAAACCAGGTGGTTTGGCTTCAGTTTCTCTCTTAACTTTTCTTGTTTCTGAAAAAGATTTTAATGGATACATAAAACTTAATTATTCCTAGAGATTTAATAATGTGTCATACAGAGTAACCATCTTTACCATTTCATTTGTTTTTAACTTCTAAAGATGGCAACATGTTCTTTAATAGGAATTTGTGGTTTCTCTCCAGTGGGAGATTGCTTGTCTAAAAATACTTTTTACCTAACATTTTAGTTATTGGATAATTAAAATTATCCTCACAGTCTCCCTCTAGAATAAGATAGAAACTTTAAATGTAAGTTTAATTAAATAAGTCATCTATCTTCATTCTGAGAGGTAAAAAATAACTTACCTCCTGCTTCTGAAATCTGGGTTTTGTCCATATTTACTCATAAACATTTAAAGTATTTTTCTTGTGGCCATTCATCATTATTCAAATACCAAGCTTGTGATGTGCTATCTGTGGAGACAGGTGAGGAGGCACCTCCTGGAGGGAGCTGAGTATAAACAGTAAGCTGTGATTTAAGAAACAGTTAAAAGACAGAAATCGTAAAACAGGGATGTATCTCTATTAGAAAATTATCTAACTACTGTTATCAAATAGAAGAATTTCATGTTTGGTCTGACTCCTAGTTTTATAACTACACATTTTTAAAAAATTCAGCTAGGATTCAATTACATGACCCAGGAAAATTTGAAAGATGTTTGAATTTAAAATAAATATTTATTTTAAAAAATGAAATAGAGTTGGGCACATTTATCTTTCTCATAATTTTGTATAAGACATATTAATAAATATAACTGTGGCAGAAGTTTATGTAACAAGAAATAGCAGGTGGACTTGGGCAAACACATTCTTAAAGTAACATACAGCTCGTTCTTTCCAGCGACTGCAACAGCAATAGGAACTCCATCGCCTCCTTCACAAGCATTTGCAGTAGCCAATGCAGTTCCTATTTCCACAGTGATGAAATGGACTCAGGTGCGTTCAGTGAAGCTCTGTGTGTTTTTTTATGTCAGTTGTACTGGAGACGTCTTTAAGGGATTAGTTTTTTGGTCTATATGCATGTTTATTTTTGTCAGTCATCCTTGGTGGCCACCCATATTGCATTTCAATTTTATGTGCTTGGTAAAGTCAATTTCCTAATCCTAATTATAAGAAGAGTGAATTAAAAAGAGGTAAAAGAAGCAAACTAATTTTTATCTTAATTGTATGGTTTATGATCTTTCTATGGTATTACGAAGGATTATAGGTACATGAGAAATGAGTTTTACTAAAGGCATTAGGTACTGTTGATTGACGGGGAAGTGTAAGAGAGTTTCAGACTGAGGATATTTTAAAGATAGCAGGTGCCTCTGAGCAAGGCTTATGTGTAGCAAATGGGGATAGAAGGTTGTGAGAAAAACACAGATTCACCTAAACAGCTTATAAATTTCTTTTTTTGTGTATGTGAAGAACAAAGATTTTCATCCAATGAAGACAACTCTTAATTTTTAAATATACAGTTTATTTCAACTTTTCAGCCATTATAAAAACATACCACAAACCACTTAAAATTTTCATTAACCTGACCTAGTGCAGCATCCTATCTGAGGCACTCTGCTCTCAACTCTTTTGGAAGGAGTGAAAATCTTCCATCTTAGGCACTATTAAAATTGCTGGAGTTCCTTTCCTGAACATAAGAACTAATATGGAAAAAGAACTTGTGTTTCAGATATTTTTATTTTACCTAATATTTAGCTCAGTGGGTAGCACGCTGTGCTGCAGTTTCTGAGGCCCCGAGTTCAATTCCCAGCACCGCAAAAATGGGAGAAGGGCCTGGCAATCCACTCCCAAGGCAATCCTGAAACAGTCAGTCATTGAAAACCGTACAAGGGTCGCTATGAGTCGGATACTGACTAGACGGCACCTAACAACAACAACAATATGAAAATATTTTGAAATGTGAAACAGAAGATGAAGATTTTTGGTTTTTTGTTTGTTTGTCTCATCTAGGTGATGAACTTCCCCTAGGTGTTCGCATTTCTCACGATAAACAAGACAAGATACATAGTTGCCTTGAGCATCTTTTCAGCCAGGTACGATGGGGCAGTTGTGAGTCTTTTTTCCATAGATTGAGCTGTCAGAAATCTTATAGATGTAGTAAAAAGAGTTTGTAGGTAGAATGGAAAGGCCTCAATTGGTCCCTCTACCTCCTTCAATTTAAAAGAGGAATAAAAAATCCTTCAGCAACTGGACTAAAGGATTGCTCTGAATATCAAATATTTACAGTCCTTGAAAAATTAAAAAGTTAAACACAGAGGAGATATCCTTTCAATTATTTATGGGGGGGTTGTGGGTTTTCTGAATGCTTTATGACATTTCTTGCTCAAATTCCTATTTCCAAAAAGTACAAGATTGTCTTGATGTTTATGTTAGTGTTCTGCATTTTTTTAAAAAAATTTATAACCATAATCAAAATTTGTATTGTAGAAGCTTATATCACTTTGGAAAAGATTTCATTAACTTTTAGTGTTTTTTAAATAACTGCTGAACTTTCACTTTCTTTTTGACATGAATTTATATTTTATATTAATATAAGGTAAGACAATAGGAAATGTCATTGGAGTTGTTATCAGGTGAACTGGTGAGTTGATTACAATATTTTACTTAAAGTAGGACTTCACAAGCATTATGGAACTTCGAAAACAGTAGTTTAAGAAAAAATATTTTGTAAGGTTTACTCTTAGGAATATATGTTATATATTTTGAGAATTATGTAACTCTCATAAATCTGCTGTGGATAGGTGGAGTCAATTACCAACCTCCTAAAAGGGCAAGCTGTTGTGAGGGCCTTCGAGCAAACCAAGTATCTCACACCAGGCCGAGGACTACAAGGTAACATTTAAAAAATAACTACTGGACGATATTAGGGAACAAAAGGTAACAGTATAGTAATGGAACAAAACATCATATAAGAGGAAAAATTGTAATTGCTTAAAATATGTAGGTTATCCCAGTTATAGGATATCATGTGAATAAGGCCTGCAGCCATACCACTGTGGCATCAGATCCTACCAGATCTGGGAAAATAAGCAGGGTTGGGCCTGGTTAGTACTTGGATGGGAGACTGCCTGAAAACACCAGGTCCTGTAGGCTTGGGAGAAGTACCCAGCAACCCACTTCCAAAAAACAAACGGTGATTGAAAGCCCTATGAATAGCAGAAAAGCATGAAAATAGTGTTTTGTCTGTTGTACCTAGGGTCTCTATGAGTCGAATACTGACTCCATGGCACCTAACAACAACAACATGCAAATAATGTCATGGTAGTTAATGATGATCAACTGAGACAAACACTTCTGAAAAAAACTTAAAAACTAATGATGCAAGTCAGGCATCATGGCACATACATGCAATATTCTATTTTGATAATTTATAAATATGTTAAAATAATATAGTCTTTAAAAATTTATCACTATAAACTTTTCAGGCTTATTTGAAAGTTTAAAATGTTTAATAAAAAACAAAAATATGTTAATTAGCATCTAAGTGCTAAGTTGCATTTGCTGAAATGAAGTATAATGTTTACCTGGTTATATCCTGATGGGGGGAAAAGGGACTGTGGAATGTGGATTGGCCAATGTAGCAGCCAAATTGAATGAGATATATGGCTGTCACATTCTCACATCTAGTTTAGTGTATTTAAAGTAGTGTTTTCATCTAAATTTCCTCCTTCATTGGAACATTTGTAAGAAAATGACATTAAGGTTTGGCTTTTTAGACTTACTGTTAAGTCTACTAAACCACTGCTGTGGTTTAGCCAAAGAAATTACTGTTATGATATTATTCTAGGATGACAGTGATATAAAAGATAATCCTGAAGCCTATGGGCTTAACTGTTTGGGAATTGGCTGTGACTTAAGGTAAATTTTCTGTATCTATTTAGAATTTCAACGAGAAATGGAAGCAAAGCTGACTTGTCCAAAAAGATTAAGACTTCACATCAAGCAAGATCCTTGGAATCTTCCCAGCAGCGTCCAACTTCTTGCTCAGAACATCAGAAAATGTGTTGAAGGTCAGCATGAAAAGCAAAGAACATTGCATGATATCAGCAATTCTCATTATTAAGCCCCAAAGTCCAGTAATGCCTCCTTTTTGCAGTGTTTCATACTGTGAAGAAAAGGAATGAAATGGGTGTGGGAAAAGGAGGGAAAGAAAGAATAAGATTGCAAAACCTGTGTCCAGAGCCGGGCGTGGTGGCGCATGCCTGTAATCCCAGTGGTTCAGGAGGCAGAGGTGGGAGGATCGCAAGTTCGAGACCAGAGGCAGTCTGCGTAACATAGCAAGTCCCTGTCTCAAAAAAAAAAAAAAAAAAAGTAAAAAAATGGGCTGAGGGTGCAGCTTAGTGGTCCAGCACTTGCAGAGTATGCAAGTGCGCAAGGCCCTGGGTTCAACCCCCCGGTACCACAAAAAAAAAAAAAAAAAAAAAGCGTGTCCACAGGATCTTAAATTACAAAGTGTATCATGGAGAATATTCTGAATAAATAAAATACAACTTAGACAAAGAGAACATTAAGAGGCTTTAATATTTCTCACAATTTGAAATAATATAAAAAAATCCTAAAGGATTCACAAAGGGGACAAAGCTGAAGTTTATAGCAAGTAAAAAATTATGAGAATTAAAATGATTACATAGATTGCGGCCTGCAGCCATAGCCCTGTGGCATCCGATCCCATCAGATCTCGGAAGCTAAGCAGGGTCAGGCCTGGTTAGTACCTGGATGGGAGACTGCCTGGGAACACCAGAAGCTGTAGGCGTGGGAGAAGGACCTGGCAACCCCCTCCCAAAAATCAATCTGCCATTGAAAACCCAATGAACAGCAGAGAAGCACTGGCAATAGTGTTTCCCCTGTTGTACAGAGGGTCGCTATGAGTCGGACACCGACTCGACGGCACCTAACAACAACAACAACAACATAGATTGAATCATTAGTTGTTGCTGGTGTTGTTTGCTCCCTAGTACCAGGGGTCTGAGCTCAGGGCCTTGAGCATGCTGACATGGAACTATGCTCCAACTTTTTAAAAAAATTTTTATCTTAAGATGGGTTCTTGCTAAATTGTGCAGGTGGCCTCTGGTCTCTAGCTCGTGATCCTCTTGCCTCAGCCTCCCATGTTACAGGGATTATAGTCATGCGCCACAGTACCCAGCTTGCATCATTAGTCTTTAAATTCCTTTTTCAGAAGTGTTTGTTTCAGTTGATTGTCATTAACTACCATGCCATTATTTACATGATATCCTGCGGTTGGCACAATGTATAGATTAGAGAGGTAAAACATGGAGGCAGCTCCCCCAAGTCTGGTTGTGCATTATTTGTAGTCAGAGCTATTAGGTAGAGAATTCTGAGTTTCCAAATAATTTTATGATAAAAGACATGAAATGAGAAACCTGTCTAATTTTCAAGTTGTATAAATCAGCAATTCTCTTCCTGGTGATTAGGCAAGTAGTTGACGATATCTGGAGATGTTTTTGGTTGCCATGCTTATGAGTGTGCTACTGGTCCCTTGTGGGTAGAGGCCAGGGATGCTGTGGATCATTCCACAATGTACAGGATGCTCTGTTACAACAAAGAATTCCTTGGTTCAAAATGTTAGTAGTGCTGAGACTGAGAAACATACAATCAATGTCATGGCTGTGTTTGCATTTTTATGCCTTAGTCAATTGTATGCCAGTTGGATGTGATAAATAGCAGTCAGTATTTTCTACTGTAAATCCATTCACAATAATCCTTAGGGTAAGTTAGAAAGAGTCATATACTTCCCTGACAAAGGACAGCTCTTTATATGTGATAGAATCTGACCCAGTCACTTACATCCTTTACACCTCAAGCTTTCTTATTTATTAAATGACAAAGGTTCTCTAAGCCTTCTGTGATCACTAAGTCTTCTGCATAGAAATATACTTAAATGTAGCAGCTTAGAAATTGTTTGAGGTCAGTAAAGAGGAAGTTTATAGAATACTTCCCAAAATAAATCTTTTGTTCTTCACAGTTGAATTTCTTGGCTGTATTTTTCTTCTATGGCTTAATATCATGGTTACCTGGGACACTTTGTAACATCACATTTAATCAAAAGTCTGAATTTAAAAAACCAAAATAATGAATAGTAAGAATGATAGATGCATTTTTAAAAGATAAATTTAGGGAATTGAAGCATATATTTTACTAAGAATGCATATTTTCTCACAATAATTTTCAGTAGCATAACACTAAGTTGTAAATCTGTAGTTGGTCTCATATTTGAAGGCTTTATATAAATAGAAATTAATTCAATTATTTGTTTTTAGAGTAAGTGCAGTATTGAATAGGAATGGATAAATTCTTAATCATTTTTTATTGTTTTGGGGGAATTATCCTTAATGTATAAAGTTCTAACATAGGATTAAAGACTTAATATTTAAAAGATATTCATTTTAAGAATCTTATATTTTTACCTCAAGTCCTTTTAGAGTTTTTATACCCTTCCTACCTCAAGTCACTATTAGAAGCCAGATACTCATATCGGTTGATTGGTTGAGATATGTTATAATGATTGGTACCACTCTTGGTTGTGGAAGACCAGTAACTGAGTCATTGTGGTTGGCTACATTTATAGTCAATATAGTCTTAACAATTAATATAGTCTTATAGTCAATGGTGTACCAGTGCTGTTTGCAGAGTTTGAAGTTTCATCCTTTCCAAGTTTCAGTGAGATACAGTTACTCTTTGAATGAGAATTCTCTTGTCACCATGCTAAGTGAGTCTTTTAAAATTATTAAATTACCTTGGCTGCTTTAGCCCAGTGGATTATCCAGGGGAGATAGCAAAATGCCATTGTCTGATAATCTGTGTGGTGTATAATCTTGCTATGTGGTATGGAAGCAGCAGCCTGGGGATCCTTGCAATCAGTCCTTTGTTATGTGGAGGTCCCCTCAAGCAATCTTACTGATTCAGCACAACTTTATTTTGTTCAATGTAATTTTCATTCCAGTTTGTATCTAGAGATGACTTAATTAGATGGTTAAGTCTTGCTGCAAATTTAACATAATGCCACCCAACCAGAATTTCATGGTTTATATATGTAGATAGGATAATTCTATTTTTGATATTTCCTAGTCTCTGATTTCAAAATACTCCCTTAAGTATATAGCAAATATGATACCAGAATATCAAAATTCTGTAGCATTTATTTAGGAAGGATTGTTGCAGTGTCATTCAAAAGTTAATCATTGTAAACTCATCCACTCATAGCCTACTAAGTTGGGGGTAGGAAAGAGCAGAGAAGGTGGCAAGGTCAGCTGGGGACTGCTGGATTGTAAAATGTCACTAAGATGGTGCCCAACTCCTGCTTAATCTGTCAGCTAAATTATGGTCTCATATTATTAACTGAATGAAGATTTTTTACTTGAGTAACCCATCATCACCTTAATTTCAAACATCTGTTAGTGAACATATTTTAAACTCTTTGCCCCCTATAAAAATTGTGCTATTTTCAAAATCTCCCATTTTTTCAGCAGCCTACTTTTTTTCTCTGCATTTGTATCAATATTCTAAACCACATCTCTTCACTTTTTCCCTTTTTCATCATACTATAAGAATGGTGATGCTTTTTGTCCCTGTTACCATCTCTTCTGATTCATAATATACTATTATCAGATGGTTGTTGTTAGGTGCCGTCAAGTTGGGTCCGACTCATAGGGACTCTATGTACAGCAGAACAAAACACTACCCGACACCGTGCCATCCCTAGCACTACATCAGTGTCTCTCTGCTGTTCATAGGGTTTTCAGTTGCAGATTGTTTGGAGGGTGGGTTGCCAGATCCTTCTCCCATTTTTGCAGTGCTGGGGATCAAATGCAGGGCCTCAGAGAATACAGAGGGACACAGGATCAACTGAGCTAGTAGTGATTTTTTATTGGATAAATCTAAGTTCATCAGTCTGATCTTAGAAGCCCCTTTAAGTGGGGTTTTCTGATTGCACTCCATTCTCAGTCTCTCAATGGTACAGGAAAATCTCTCTGCTAGATTGTTGGATGTTAGTTAGTTATTCTCTATTTATTGCTTTGTGATCACTATTAGCATATGTTTAGTCTAAATTTTAAACCAACAGTCTAACTTTTGAAAATTTTATGAAATATTTTCTAGTCTTTGACTTCCATACCAGTTTTAATTAGATTTAGAGTAACGGCAGTCTTGGTATGCATACAGCACTTCAAACAACTTTCAAAGACTTTTAATATGTATTTCCATTTATTTTTCCTACATGAGCCTATAACATAGATAAGATAAATGTTATCATCACTTATGATTATGCTAGATGAGGCTGAAAGTAATTTAGAAATTTTTTTAACACCACAATGCTGGAACATAACAGATTGGTTTTCTCCCTCTTAGTTCAATGCACTTTCTTGCTTCTGAAATCCTTTTGTTCTTGCAGCCTCACTTGTAAAACTTAATGCCCTTTGAAGTATTTCCTGCATTTCTAATGAGTTAATTCTGTCACTCTGACTCTTCTGAGAACCTGTCTAGAATAGGAAGCGTTTCAACTTTTTTACATCTCATCATCTTGGGTACTTAGAAGGAGCTCTGTAAGTTTTAAATTTTACCTATTGCAAGTGAACTATTTATCAATGGGTAATTACCAAATGTGATTTTTAATACCTAATATAATAAGATATGCTAATTTTTACTACCCAGTAAAAATGTGATGTTCATGCCTGGAAAAAAGTGAACAATTAATTGATGTGCTTTCTTTCTCTGCAGAGGTAAAGTGCAGGATACTCCTGGCTCTTCTTGAATGTTCAGGTAATATTTTTCATTATTTTTACTATTTAAAGCAATTGTCATCCAGGATCTCAGAAGTATTATTATAGGAAGGTAATGCCTTCAACTATTTACAAAAATAAATGGTACTATCATCCCTCCTTTCTCTAAAGCCTTGGGAAGATTTCTAAAAATGTGTGTCTAGTTTTAATAAAAGCATATGCTCATTTTTGATTTTCGGTTAAAAATATGAAAATATCCATATACAAAAACATATTTATGATAGAGTATTATTAAAAAGGAAGAAGAAAATAGGTTTTGGTAAAATTAATTGTGAAAACAGAATTCACTGTGAAACTGTGTCCAGTATTGTTTTATGAACAAGGATATATGTAAATATTCTTGTAGATCTTACTAATACTAAAGCACTTCTACCACACAGTGGGAGCTCAAAAAATATTAACAATAAAAAGTGACACTCAGGGTTGATTAAATGTTTGATTAGACTCTAAATTAGAGGTGATAGGTTGTTAGCATCACAAAAGCAGGCACTGTATCTATTTTGATTATCAATAAATGGCCTAAAATAGTAGCTGGGACATGGTGTTCAACAAATATGTGTTGTAAGAATGAATGAAAAATGACCGGAAGGAAAAAAAGAGAAAAGTCTCTGATATGTTTCAGCAAGGTTTTTATTCAAAATGTATTTTGAAGGATATGGACCCTAAAGATTGGGAAACCCAAAAACATGCTGTTCAATTAGAGTGAAAAATTTAATGTTACCTACCTATATATCTCTCTGTCGATATAGCGACATATAGCTATGTTGATTGACTCATCTTTATTATTTTAATTTACTTTTCATCAAGTGTACATCCATGAGTACTATTACACTAAGTTTGTATTTTGATAGGAATTTTCACTTAAAAATACAAACTGAACATCTACCTATTATATCAGCTTATGTTATGTTAAAGCCTGCAGCTAGCTGTACCACTGTGGAATCCTATCCTGTCAGATCTCAGAAGCTAAGCAGGGTCAGACCTAGTTAGTACTTGGACAGGAGACCATCTGGGAACACCAGGCGCTATAGGCTTAGGAGAGGGACCCGGCAACCCACTCCCCCAAAAAACACAATCAACCATTGAAAACCCTATGGATAGCAGAGAAGCACTAACAATAGTGTTTTTCCTGTTGTACATAGGGTCACTATGAGTTGGGCACAGACTCAAGAACACCTAACAACAGAAACATGCTGTGTTAAAAAGATACCCCCAATGTTTGTGGCTTAAAACAGTCCTTTTGCTCATGTGTCTGATGCCATCTGGGCTATTCTGCTGATCTGTGTCAGATTTTATCCTGAATTTTCCCTTTGTTTACAGCCAGGTGATAGTTTAACTGGGTATGGATGATCTAGGGTGGCCTCGCGTGCATAGGTGACAATTGGCTCGCTACTAGCTGGGGAAGCAGGGCTGACGTGGCCATGTCTGTCATCATCTGTATGACTAGGCTGGTTTTACTAACGTGGTACATTTGCAGAGTTCCAAGAAAGAGCAGGAGCTCAGCATCCTCTGTTGGCCAAGGCATGTGACTGGCAAGCTCAGAGACAGAGACTCTGCTGAGGTTTTTGTTTGTTTATTTTTAAGAGATAGGGTCTTGCTAAGTGGCCCAGGCTGACCTCAAACTCCTGGGTTCAAGCCATCCTCTTGTCTCAACCTCCTAAGTAGCTGGGACTACAACCATATGTCACTGCATCTGGCTTAGGACCCTGCTTTTGATGGGAGGAGTTTCAAAATAATATTGCATGGGCATGGATGTAGAGAGGGGAAGAATTTGTGACTACTTAAAATCTATCACACTTGGCCGGGTGTGGTGGCGCACGCCTGTAATCCCAGCGGCTTGGGAAGCGGAGGTGGGAGGATCGCAAGTTCGAGACCAGAGGCAGTCTGCATAACTTAGTGAGACCCTGTCTCAAAAAGTAAAAAAAAAAAATGGGCTGAGGTGCAGCTCAGTGGTCCAGCACTTGCAGAGCATGCAGGCGCGAGGCCCTGGGTTCAACCCCCAGTAACGCAAAAAAAAAAAAAAAAAAATCTATCACACTTGGAAGTTTTCAGTTATAAATGATTGAATGAACCAAGTTAACCAACAGGGCTTTTTCTGTTGCTTGTTTTCTGCCTTAAGAAAAGTTTTGCTTTGTTTTTTGACTAATAATAATAACAAAAATATCTTACATTTTTTTGAGCTTTACTGATAACACAATTCATGGGTCTCATTTTCCTGAATTTCATTGGGTCCTCAGAACCACTGTGTAAGAATGTTGTTATTTCCACCATTTAAAAAAAATTTCATTGGTGATTTTAATGTACAAGTTAATGGGTCTCATTATAACATTTCCATATACATATTTCATTGTACATTGCTCAGGTTCACTTCCTCCTTACCCCCTTATGACCTCCCTCCCCGATCCCCTGCCTCCTTACCAATGGTTTCACTTCTGCTTGCATGTCTTTTTTTGAGTATATCTTCTATATATGTGGGCTAGGCTTTCGTTCAGTTGGTAGAATGCTGCTCTATACTCTGTGAGGCCCTGGGTTCGATTCTCAGCACCACAAAAATGGGAAGCGGATGTGATAATCCACTTCCAAAGGAATCTCCAATCAATCAACAATTGAAAACCCTATGAAGGTCACTATGAGTCAGACTCAACTAGACAACACCTAACAGTAACAACATCTATATATGCACATCCTGATTTTACTATAAGGACAATATGAATTTCCTTTCTTTTCTCTCATTACCCTTTCTTCTTGCCCTCTTTCCCTTTTCTTTAGTCCATTATCTTTCCCTACTTATATCCTGTCTGCTTTCATGTTCTATATGTTTTAGACATATATATCATAATGTATATATATTGAAGTCTAACATCCACATATGAGAGAAAGCATGTGATGTTTTTCTTTCTGGGTCTGGCTTATTTTACTTAAAATGATGATCTCTAGTTCCATCCATTTTCTAGGAAATGCCATGATTTTTTCCTTCTTTATGGCTGAAAAAAACCTCCGTGGTGTATATATACCACAATTTCCTTATCCATTCATCTGTTACTGGACATCTGGGTTGATTCCATATCTTAGCTATTGTGAAAAATGCCATAATAAACATGAGTAAGCAGGTATCTCTATAGTATATTGACTTATATTCCATTGGATATATACCCAAGAGTGTATGTAGCCAGATCATATGGTAGTTCTATTTTTAGTTTTTTGAGAAACCTCCATACTGATTTTCATAGTGACTGCACCAATCTGCGCTCTCACTAGCAAGTATATAAGGATTCCTTTCCCCCCGAATCCTTGTCAGCATTTGTTGTTGATTGTTTTGTTGATGGTGGCCATTCTGACTAGAGTGAGATGGTATCTCAGTGTAGTATTGATTTGCATTTCCCTGATAGGTAAGGATATTGAACATTTTTTTCATATGGTTGTTGACCATTTGTGTTTCTTCCTTTGAGAAGTCTCTGTTTGGTTCTTTTGCCCATTTTTTGATTGGATGGTTTGCTGTTTTGGTGTTTAACTTTTTGAGCTCTTTATATGTTCTAGATGGTAATTCCCTCTCTGGTGTATACGTGGCAAAGATTTTCTCCTATTGTGTAGGTTGTCTCTTCACTGTGATAATTATGTTCTTTGCTGTGCAAAAGCTTTTTAATTTCATTCAATCCCATTTACCAAATCTTACAATTATTTACTGTGCTATTGGGGTTCTGTTCAGAAAGTCCTTGTCTATGCCTATGTCCTGAAGGCTAGAAATAGAAAAAAATCCTAAAATTCATATGAAAGCACAAAGGACCCCTAATCACTAAAGTGATCCTGCGCAGAAAGAACACTCGAGGTAGCATCTCAATACCTGATTTCAAATTATACAACAAAGCTGTAGTAACAAAAACTGCTTGGTACGGGCACAAAAACAGACATGTAGACCAAAGGAGCAGAATAGAGGATCCAGAAATAAACTTGGGCAGCTACTGCCACCTGATATTTGAGTAAGGTGCCAAAAAAAATATGAAGAAAAGATACCCTTTTCAACAAATGATGCTGGGAGAACTGAATATCTTCATGCAGAAGACTGGAAGTAGATCCCTCTGTCTCACCTTGTAAAAAAATCAGTTCAAAATGTAATTAATGTAAAACCTAAAACTTTGAAACTGCTAGAAAAAAACAGGGGAAATACTTCAATGTTTCCACCATTTTAAAAGTGAAGAAATTGTTATTCCGGAAGATTAATAATAACTAGTAAATGATACTCATTCAACACAGATTTTTAAGAACGATGAAAATTGGAGAAATTAGGTCTCACTGAGTAAATGAATTACAGAGTAGGATAGCAGTTTTAAAATTCAAGCTTAGTTTTGCTGATTCCAGAAGTGATACTGGAATGCATAGTTTTATTCATTAACATTCAAGTGGCTTTTCTTGCAGATGCCTATTTTCATTTAATTGTTATTTTTCTGTTATTTTTCTCCCATGATTCTATTGCTCTCTTTCCCTTTTATATATGGGATGGTACCAAAACACTAGCCAAATTACTCTGTAGTTTGAACTGTGAAATTAAGTTTTCTGTTTGAAAAGGGTAAACTGTTGTTTGCTAGATAACTCTTCTTAACTCCTTTTATTCCTATCTTTTTTCTAAAATCCTTTTGTTTATTTCTTTTACTTTCTTTTCCCTATGTCAGAATAATGCCTAGCAATAGTTATGTCTATCTAGAAATCATTCTTTTTTTGACCAGCTAGCTAATTTTAGAATTTGAACTTTTAAATAGCTGAGAATAAATGAAGTTTTAGCATTTTTTAAATGTTTGTAGAAGATAAGTCCAGCAGGTGCTTAAATACTGAAATGAAAGGGAAGCCTTTGAGAGGTACAAAAACCATTTGTTTCAAATATATCCCCACTACAAGAAAAATCTTATTCTATAAAAATAATTAACAAGCTATCACAAACAAACAAACAAACAAAAAACAGAACTGTCTGCTTTTCTTTTCCTAAAAGCTGGAAGCAGCCATTAGGATTGTTGCTGAAGTTCTTTCTTCTTGATAAAAGCAGGGAGTGAAAAGCACTTTTGGTAAAGGATGGACAGTAGTGAATTTTGAGTGAGTGTGTAATTGAAAGGATGTAATTGAAATGTTTTTGCTGGGATTTAGCAAATTTTGGTTCATTTCTTTGTAATATTGTTTCTTCTCCACTCAGCAGTATAACAAAGCACTCTTTAATGCCAGACATTGTTAGATGCTAGAGAAAAGAGGAATCACAATGACAAATCTACTGGATCTCGCTTTGTTAACTGCTTAAAAGCAATTTTTTTGAAGAGGTCTCACTTATCTTTATCACAGACCTAAGAAGTAGAAATGAACCCTATCTTACATTTAGGGATCCATACCTAAGATCATGTGGCTTAAGATGGGTAGCTGAATGCACATTATAAGCCTCCAAAGCCCATGAGCACAGCTCACATGACACTCCACTTCCCCTGGCCTTGATGCACTGATGGTACCTTGCAGGGACCCAAACACATGAGCTGACTCTTCCAATGCTATTAATTAACTCTCTGGTGGAGGTGTGCCCCAGTTCTTTGGTGACACAAAGAAGTTCATAGTAATGAACCTCCTGGGGGACAGGGGAAATTTTACAAGGTGAGAAAGAATATTTCAATGATTAAATAGTTCTGTAGTTTAATGTGTTCACTCTTGAAAAATGACTTCAAGTTTGCTAAGTAGAGAGGAAAGGACAGGCCTGCTGACTAAAGGAAGCCAAAGACCAATATGGACTATAAGGACATTTAATAAGGGCATTTAATGTTTGGGAAAAATATGGAATATAAGGGCATTTAATATTTGAGTACTGCAGCTGTTCCACTGTGGTGTCCGATCTCGTCAGATCTGGAAGCTAAGAAGGGTCAGGCCTGGATGGGAAACTGACTGGGAACACCAGGTACTATAGGCTTGGGAGAAGGACCTGGAAACCTACTCCCTACCCCCAAAAAAGTCACTCATCGAAAACCCTGTGAATAGCAGAGAAGCACTGAAAGTCTGCGCTTTATTTGTTGTACACAAGGTTGCTATGAGTCAGACACTGACTCAATGGCACCTAACAACAACTGTGTGGCTCAGAGGACAGGTCCATGCACCTCATAGTTCATTGCTTTATTCTCGTAATTCTATGAATATTGTTGCCGGATTGGAGGAAAGGTAGCGGGGCATGATGCATTTAAAAGTTTCAAGTATAACTTGGAGATATGTTGCCAAGACCCCTATATGCCCTTTGAAAAAATCTCTTGATATCAGATGAGCATCTTAAAGGTTTTACAAACAAGTCATCAGCTTTCTGTTATACATAGGAAGAAGGTCAATAGAATATCACCTCAGAAGTAAAAAACATTTATTAAGTGTCTTTCATTTGAAATGTGTTGGTTTGAAATTTAAGTGGCAGGAGGGTGGACAAGAGTGTAGTTGGGGGTGAATGTGATCAAAGTACATTATATATGTGCATATAAATGCCATAATGATACCTATTATTTTGTGTAATTAATATATGCTAATAAAAACTAAGAAAAATTTTTAAATGGGATTGTGGTCCAAGAGATCTTGCATATCTACTCTGTCACTTTATTTTGCCCAAAGTCATGGCCAAGGTCCCAACTAAGACTTCTCCAGACCTCCAGTGGTTGGCATGAGGTTTAATTCCTATAGGGCATTTATTATTAAGAGTGAATTAATGAATGAATACAAGTTCTATGTAACAGTCATGAATTATCAACAGATTTTGCATGTTAGACTGGTGAATGTTAATTGTGTTCGATTCTGATTTGATAATGAGTTTGAATGACAATCTCAGTTTGGCTTAAATGTATATAGACTATAGTAGCACAAAATAGAATGAAAATCTAAGTATTCTTTTTAAAATTAAAGTTAAAAAATAAACTTAAAATTGAAAATTTAAATTTGAAATTAAAATTAAAAAAAGAAAAATTTGAGAGTCTCTTTTCAAAGGCAACTTGTAAATAATTATTTCTACTAAAGAGAAAAATATTAACCCTGGTGACTTCTCCTAGAGCTCACAAGGGAACCAGAGCCTGCCCTTCCTTTTGCTTTTGCTTCTACAAATTTGATTTTTATTAAGTTCTCAGGTTGTAGGTAGGAGTAGTTCTGTAAAGCTACTGAAGTATTTTTAAAAGTTCACTCAGGCTTTCTGCTTTATTATAGGACAACTGAAAATCAAAATAAGAGTGTAAAAGGAAGATAGAGGGCCATTTTTACTTACTTGTTTTCTGTCTTAGACTTCAGTACTCTAGCTGTATATTTGAGTTAACAAGCTATCTGAATTTCCCTCTTAATTCAGACTAAATCCAGAGATTCTTAAGAAGCCAGAGAATGAGTTCATGAATTTTCATTTCATTTAATTCATTTGTTAGCTCCTCTGTTTTTCATTCATTCATTCATTCATTCATTCATTCAGTAAACATTTATTGGATGATTACTCTTTGTTGTAATTTGTGCATACAAAGTAGCTGTTTTTTTTTCTTGAGAATTAGACAAAGTTTATTCCCAATTTAAATACTTTATACTTACCTATAAAATACTCTTTCCCATCTAGTGGCATGGGGCACATGATATGGAACTACTTAAGGGAAATGTCTAACATTAGTAAGTTGTACTGTATGGAATTGCATTCAGCCAAACCACCCAAGCAGCAAGTTCATATAGCTTAACCTAACAAATGAGTATTTTCAGAGTAAAATTAAATATTTTTAGTATTTAACCTATTTTCTAATAAAAATGTCAAGAGTAGATTTTACTCAGTGAAACTAAAACATAGCTACTACATTATGTGGACACATGCTTTTCGTGGTTACTAAAAACATATGCTTAGTGTTCCTGATAAACACCCTAAAAGCTCTGCCTCTTTGTCAATAAAACAGGAACTAAATACCAAATAAGGCATCATTTATCTTCATATTATTTTGTTCTTCTGGTGCTCATGATTCCTGAATGTGAGAATATATGCCTTGTTGTTTGTGTAGCTTATGTAATTTGTATTTATCCAGCTACTGAAAGAGGTAAACCCTGGGTTTGAGCTTCTTTTCACTTGAAAAATATCCGGCTCAGTGGCAATTCACAGGGCAAACATTCCTCCAAAGTGGGCCAACCAAAATTCCAGTCCATTGAAGGAGAAGACTTCTAGTAAATGTATAAATTAACATACTAAAATTGTAAATATATTACTTATGTTAAAGAAATACAGAAATCCATATTCCTGTAAATGTGGACTTATCTATTGCTCATGAAATTGAAAAACTCAATAAAGGAATTATACATTTGCTTATTATTACAAATGACTGGACAGAGTATATTCTTTCTCCATATACATTTCACATTAATATTTGGATAGGTTTAGTAGGTAATTCATTTTTAAAGTATTAATAACACTGCAATTCATTTGTTGGCACAAACTGATTGGACTTTGTGTCTTTGTAGCAAATGTGAATTATGTTCCATAAAGTAAAGAAAAAGTATAAATAAAGCCTTACTTTTTTCCTCAAGTTTTATAAAACCATTTAATGATTACAGAATAGTCACAATTCTAATTAAGGGAAATTAATATTCCTAACATTTTATGGTATTTAATGTTTGATAAAAAGCATATTTGCTAATATATGTGAATGCTTATTAATAGAGCTCATATTCACATTTTCCATTTGGCATGAGTTTGATAAGAAGATGATGTATCGGTGACTGTAAGCACTTGGTGAATTGCTTTTCTCTGTGACATTTTTTGAAAGCTGTCTTCATGTTCTCTTCAATCACAGACAGTGAAATACAGCTCCGGAGAGACATGGTTTTCTGCCAGACTCTTGTGGCCACCGTCTGTGCCTTCTCCGAGCAGTTCATGGCAGCCTTAAACCAGATGTTTGACAATAGCAAGGAAAATGAGATGGAAACTTGGGAAGCCAGCCGAAGGTGGCTGGACCAGATAGCGAATGCAGGTGTTCTTTTTCACTTCCAGTCACTCCTGTCACCAAACTTGGTAAGGAATCGGTTGTATTTTTCAGCTGTAACCCACATTGTCACAGGTTTCCAAATATGAATTGATTGGTCATTTCCCCCTTGTTATCTCTTTCGTTATTGTATCCACAGTCATTCAGCTAGTTTAAAGGGATGTATTTTCCAAAGGTCAGTCAAGTTTTAATAAGCACATAGCATGTAGTCCTTCTTTCCTGATTTTTCTCTCTTCCTCATGGCTGTTAAACACTGAGGAAGCCTCCATCTGTTTCTAATTCTGGAATCCCTAAGCACTGACTGGAAAAGGTCATCAGAAATGAGTAGGTCTTTCCAAAGCTGCTGTTGCCTTACTTGGTCCAGGAGTAGCAGCCTCCATGAAATCTGAGTGAGGGTGATAATCTGGAGCACGCTTGGTAGATGAGCTCAGACAACTTGCTTGCTGTACTATCAGACAGTCTGTTTAAAATGTGCCTGTATTAAATAATTTCAGTTCTGTCCTCTCTCTGCATCTTTGTCCTTTGAATTTGAGAGCACCACACTAATTGCAGTAGAATAGGCCATGTTTATACATCCATGGTGGATATGAAGAAAGAATCTGGAAATATTTGAAAAATAAAACTACAGTAAACTTAGTTTTTTCACATATACATTCTGGGGTTCTGATAGGTGTCATGATGTTTAAAGGCACAAATGCTCACTTTTATATGTAAATTTTATGTGCTCATTAAATAGAATTATGATTTTAAACAGGGGGACCTATGTCATCTTGTAAAGTACACGTAGAAACTATAGCTACCAAGTAATATTGTTGCATTTTTAAACAAATATATGGAGTTTATTTATAAAAATAGTGTTTTTCCTCAATGTTGAGGGTAGGGAGGTGATTGTCACACTGCATAGCCATAAAAGATTCTGGAATGATAAGGTAAGGAAGCTCATCTCAGTATACCTTAGAGAAACAGAAGTAGATTCTTTTGAAAAGATTCTGTGCACTCCATGTTGGTGATCAGTTTTCTATTTGGTTTCCATATATTCTCAAATCTCATCTGCACTCTTTCAATGGTTTCAGAGGGCTGCAAAATCAGATGTAGATTAGAACCACATGCAGATTGTATTCAAGCTCCACAGCTCTCAGCTCTTGACCGATAATCTAATCCACACATGATTCCAATCTGCATCTGAATTTGTAGCCTTCTAAAACTGTTGAAAGGGAGTATGACCTGGTGAACCACTCCCAAAACAACTAGCCATTGAAAACCCTATGGATAGCAAAGAAACACTGTCAGATATAGTGCCGGAAAATGAGGCCCCCAGGTTGGAAGGCACTCAAAAGACTACTGGGGATAAGTTGCCTCCTCCA
Source organism: Pedetes capensis (assembly GCA_007922755.1). Taxonomy (NCBI): domain Eukaryota; kingdom Metazoa; phylum Chordata; class Mammalia; order Rodentia; family Pedetidae; genus Pedetes; species Pedetes capensis. The sequence continues at coordinate 396 of VMDO01013950.1, read as the reverse complement.
AGTAGAGTCTACCGTGATGAGGGAAATGGAGTAAAACCCCAGGGTGTTCAATGTGATGATGTGACACGACTCAAAATGAGGAGGAACAACTGTAAACATCCATTAATAATTGGAACATAGAATGTATGTAGATGAATCTAGGAAAATTAGAAATTGTTAAAAGAGAAATGGAGCGCATAAACATTGACACTCTAGGTATCAGTGAGCTAAAATGGACCAGCATAGGCCATTTTGAGTCAGACAATCATATGGTCTACTATGCTGGGAATGATAAACTAAAGAGAAATGGGGTTGCATTCATCATCAAAAAAGACATTTCAAGATCTGTCATGAAATACAATGTTGTCAGTGATAGAATAATATCCATACGCCTACAAGGAAGGCCAGTTAATATGA